>JACEEZ010016746.1:10000-17955 GCA_016584305.1 Chionoecetes opilio
ACACTTCCTGTGTGTCTTGTGTCCCCCACCCGGGGGTGTGGAGTACCTTGTCAGACATTAAGTTTCCCGGGGCTCTGTCTATTAGACATTAGTTTTCATTGGCCGTTATTAACAACTGCGTGACATTATTAATGTATAAATCTCACAGTGTAAGATATGTTACAATTTGTAATTATTGTTTGGTATTTTTATATTAACAAGCTTAAAAACAACCGCTCGACCATTTTTTATTCAACTACCATCTAAAAGTGTCGGGCTAGGACGATATACGCCTCCCCACAACTCAAACCCCTTCTAGGAAAACAACCCCCTACTTGTCCCCAAATTGAAATTTTCTTTCGGATTGCCCCCTGTTCCTGTAATTAACACATCAAAAAGGGTAACACTTCTTTTCTGACTTCTGTCTTCTGTACGAGAAAGCTGCACGTCTACCTGTTTCTTTGACAGTTAATCGAGATCATCCGGCCGTCATTGTGTAGTGGCAGCGTATAGTCAAGTACGCAGTATTTTCGTTGGTAAAAACAAGCGGCGCACCCCTTTTATCTTGTCTCGGTTTTCGGAACTTTCAAAATTTTTGAATTTTCCCGTGAGGACTTTTAACCTTTCACCCCCCGATCTTTCCATTAATTTAAAAAAAACCATCTGTTGTTACCCAAAAAAAGAAAAGTAGTTTAAATATACCAAATTTAGTTAGTGGAAAAGGGATACTAACAGTTCATTCTATAAATAATTGCTTTATCCTAAAATCGTCAAAGGTACCCAAATTAAAATGGAAATTACGTTCGGGGTCTAAAAGGGGTTAGAAAGACCCCAGAGGAAAATTTCTACTGAAATTTGGGGGTACCATTTGACGGTTTTTAGTGAATATAACATATTTTTATAGATAGCCTTTTTTAGTTTTCTTGTCGTTAACAAATTTGGTGGATTTAGTCCTTTTTCGAAATTTTTTATGGCTCGAAAACATAAAATTTTTTTTAGGAAAGGGAAAATCAAAATTTTTTGAACTTCTACGTCCAAATTATTATGGAAATTTTTATTTTTTACTTCTGCGAATAAAAAAACATGGGAAAATTGGCACTTCTAGACATTATTGAATGATAGGATACTGTCTGAATTTTGACTTAAAAAGGGTATAAATATACCCTTTTGATAATTTTTCCTTTTAAAATCCCAAATTTCTTTTTTAATTTCCCCATTTTTTTCACCCATTTTTACCTTAGTTTCCCTTTTTTTCACCCCTTTTTACGAGTTTCTTTTTTTGCACCTTTTTAAAAGTAGTTTACCCTTTTTTTAATTTTTTTTACCATTTTTTTCCCTTTTTTTTTCACCCAGTATAATGAATTCTGAAAAAATTGGGTGAGATTATGATTTTATTTTCATTTTCGCAAAAATAAGAATATGAATTACAATAGCTACGGGAGACTACTAAAATTAAAAATCAAGTATAGGCGTCCAGCCTCTGGCCCCTTTTCTTTTGGCTCGTTCTTAGGCTAGAACTGGGGGCGAGCCACGTTCCAGCAATTAAATGATTTCGCTAAATTTCTCATTAAAGGCTTGTTCTACGCAAAAAGTTTGTTGCACAGACGGCTATTGTTTTGACAGCACACTTGCAAGTAAATTTTTACTCAATCCGACAATTTTTTTTGGAGTAGTTTCGCTAATTATCATTAAAGGGGTTTTCTACGAAAAAGTTTTTTTCACGACCCCCCCTTAAATTTTTACGCACTACTTTCATTCAAATTTCAGCTCAATCCGACAAAATTTAGGGGAGTTATTAACTTTTTGGCTTAAACTTTTGGGTTCCCGGGTCTTATGGTAAGAAAACGTCGCTTCGCTCGCTGCCATAATCACGCGCTTAGATATCAAGTATAGGGGTCCACCCCTGGGCCCCCTTTTCTTTTGATCAGTTCTTGCGGCTGGAAAGTGGCGCGAGCCCGTTCCACCCAATTTAAATCTACGTAATTACTCATTAAGGGGTAGTTCTAGGTAAAAAATTTTTTTGCACAGCCCCCCCTTGATTTGCAGCCTACTTGCATGTCAAATTCACTCAATCCGACAATATTTAGGAGTAGTTATTCACTTTTTTTGGCGGAAAATTTGGGTTTTTTTCGGGTCTTAGGTAAAAAGCAGCTCGCTTTTGCTCGCTGCCAATTTCAAACCGTTTTACTTCCAATCACGTCTCAATTTTCTTCAGTCTCCTCGAAAAATTTTTTCTATTGTGTTTTTTTGCCTGCTATATAATTTCCCATTGTGTTATTATAGCTGTGTGTATTTTGTATTTATGATTGTTTTGATGTTCAGTGCACAAGATATTCAGCACGGGATACAGCAGAAAACAGCGGTGAAATGGTAACAGCGTTTTCGGTCTGCAATCAGCTGTTTACGTATTTTGTGCCCCGCGCCTCGAAGTGTAAACAAAAACCCCGGCGCCCGCGTGACCCCTGTTACAGTACTGGGGTGTTACCCCTGTCTCGGTTTTCCTGGGATTTTTCCCCTAGTTCCACCCTGTTACGTAGCTGGCAGTGTTCCCCGTTCTCGTGTTTCCTGGCAGTGTTACCTCATGTGTCCACCCGTGTTTCATTAGCTGACAGTGTTACCCCGTGTCTCGTTTTTCCCGGGAGTGTTACCTCATGTGCTACCCTGTTTCAGTAGCTTGGGAGTGTTACCCCTGTCTCGTTTTCCGCAGGGTTACCCTCATAGTGTCCCCCGTGTTAAATGCTGACAGTGTTCCCCTGTTGCCCTAGCGACCCCTGTGGCAGTGGCTGGTAGTGTTACCCTTTTTCCCGTGGGACGTGTTACCTCATAGTGTCCCCCCGTGTTCCTGGGACCCGTGTTACCGTGGGAACCTGTGTTCTTGGGAATGTCCATCCGTTTTACCTGCCATGGTGACCCAAAGGCCCAGTATAGTTCCTTGTGGTGATTTGTGTACCTGTGCCCCGTGTTACCTGGGAGGGTGATCCCTGTCACTACAGTTTGGCATGTCAACCCCGTGGGCCCCATGTAAGGCTGTGGGGCACCCCGTTTTTTCACGTTGACAAAACTTGCGTTGGTAGACTTGCCTTAATCTAACCACTGAGGCTACAGATCAACCCATGCATGATTCCTTAAAAATCTTTCTTTTATTTTTAATTTAGCTCTAACCTTTTCAACACTTCTATAAATTTAAACTTTTCTTAACCCCAACCTATTACTTACCTTAAACCCTATCTTAATTAAAACCACCCCCTTTGCTTACAAGGCCCACTATAGTTCTAAACCCTTTAACATTAAAGCATACAATTTTTATAGTATTACAAAGCTTAAAAAAGATAAAACTTAACTCTTAATCAATCTTATTCTTATTAAAATCTAATTAAACCATTGGCCTCATTATAGAATATTATTATAATACCTCTTATTACCCTAGATGTATACTAGGATACCACTTAATGTACGTTTAGTCCATAACTTGGTACTAATAGCATAATATGTCCTACCCTAAACACAAATGGATCATGTTTTTCTTTACGAGACTGGTTGCCTTAGTTTAACTTATTTTAGCATGGATGTAATCAAACCTCGGAAAGAATGTCCAGAACTAATGAGATTTTGCAGTAAAAAAATCCCCACAAGACCCCTGAACAATATTATTTCTTGGCTGATTTTTGTTTAATTTCCGGTATCTAAATGTCTGGACAAAAATGTCCTACAAAAAAAAAAAAAAAACTAATTGAAAAGGCCCCTAATTCTAATCATTTTTTTTTTTTTGGTGTTCCAGAGTCTAAAATGGAGAGGCACAGCAATGACCTACCACTAATGAAAGTCTGCAGTACCAAATGATTACAGGGAGTTTCGTAAACAAGTTTTTTCGTACACTAGTAATTCTTACACACCCACAGTTTTTTCGTCGTCTATCTGAAACATAGTCGTTTCGTACACTCAGCTCAGAGTTGAACTTGATTACCTAGAGTTACGAACGACACCAGGTATGACGAAAAAATTCCAAATCAATTGTAAACACCTTGCGGACGAAATCTCTCTGTAAACCGTAGAAATGCCCTCAAACGCCCCCTAATCAATATTTTTCTTTGTTTTTCCAGGGATAAAGGAAGGGAAAAGATGACCACCAAATATGAAACGTCCTCAGCAAGATAATCCCCAATGTCCCCTAGAGTATTTCCCGGGGAGGGAGACATGGACCAGAAGCTCCCCTAATACTGGATGACTTTGACGAGGAGCTCTTATAGGTACTATGTGCTCTAATGTAATCATGCGCATGTGCCTTTATTATGGTATATTTTGCTCTAGTACTTAAGTTGACTTTTGTCTTGTCGTTTTTTTTTTTTTTTTGCCTGTATGCTCCGGGTGAATTATTATTTTATTATACTAAAGCGGTATTATCTATTCTCTATATTTTGCTTTAGTACTTAATTTCATTCCATCGTCTATATATTATGTTGTTGTTTTTTTGCTTGTAATGCATTCGGGGAGAATCAAGTTATTATTGTTTATTATTATTATTATTATAGGTCTGGAGGAGGTGGGAAAGGAGCTGGATCGCTACAAGGAGGAGTCTTCTAAGAGCCTGGTCAGAGTGGCAGCCATTTCTCTGTTGTGCATAACAGCTGCCTTTCACCTACCTACAACTGCCTGCCTCACCCTCCACAGAACGCAGTAAAGGAATGTTCTCCTTCTCCCCTCAATTATTCTGTCTGTTTTGTCTTCTTTGTCTGTTTTGTTCTGCCTGACTGCCTGCACCTGTGTGGCTTTTGTCTGTTTTTTGTCCTGCCTGCCCTGCCTGACTACCCTGTGTGTCTTTGTCTGTTTGTCTGCCTGCCTGCCTGATACCTGTGTGTCCTTGTCGTTTGTGTGCCTCCTGCTGACGCCTGTGTGTCTTGTCTGTTTGTCCTGCCTGCCTGCCTCCTACCTGTGTGTCTTTGTCTGTTTGTCCTGCCTGCCGCCTGACTACCTGAGTGTCTTGTGTCTGTTGTGTGCCTGCCTGCCTGACTACCTGGTCTTTGTCTGTTTGTGTGCTGCCTGCCGTGACTACCTGTCTGTCCCTTTGTCTGTTTGTGTGCCTGCCTGCCTGACTACCTGGTGTGTCTTTGTCTGTTTGTCCTGCCTGCCTGCCTGACTACTGAGTGTCTTTTCTGTTTGTGTGCCTGCCTGCCTGACTACCTCTGTCCTTTGTCTGTTTTGTCTGCCTCCTGCCTGACACCTATTTGTCTTTGTCTGTTTGTCTGCCTGCCTGCCTACTACCTGTGTGTCTTTGTCTTATGTTTGTCTGCCTGCCTGCCTGACTACCTTTGTGTCTTTGTCCTGTTTGTCTGCCTGCCCTGCCTGACTACCTTGTGTCTTTTGTGTCGGGTTTTTTGGGGTTGTTTGGGGGGGGTTTTTTTGTTTTTGGGGTTTTGTTTGTCTGCCTGCTGTATGTCTCTCTCTCTCTTCTGTGTATATCTTCACACGACAATAGGTCAAAGAATGGACACACTCAATCTACCCTTACCCTTGAGGCCCGGAACCGTAATTTCCATTGTAATTTGGTGCCATTAGACGATTTTTTATTGCATATAAGAAATTTTATTAGATATGACTGTTTTAGTATCCTTTGTCACTAACTAACTATTTTGGGCATATTAGTTACTTTTCTTAATTTTATAGCTTCAACAACAGACTATTTTTCATACAACAAGAAATAAGATCTGGGCGTGAATGGGTTTTAAATAACATGTACTCTTCTTCTTTTCCCATACCCACCATAAAGATGGACCACTCTCAATCTACTCTAAAGAAAGCAAAAAACAGCGCATTCTTTTTTCGGTGAAGGCCGCGAATTTTAAGGTAACGCAGAGTTTCTTCCTGTAATCTAATACTCATAAATGTGTTTTTTTAGCCCAAACTTTTCGCTTTAAAAATTATTCAATCGACATGGGACCAAGCCGCTTACCACTACGATTTAATTTATCTACTATTATATCATTACACCCTTATTCCCTCTCTGCACAGCCATCATAGGGTTAAGAAAGGCATTAAACAAAGAACTAAAACATAAGAAAAAAAGGAAGCTACAAGAGGTTTGCGAGCCTACCGAGGTATTTCCCTGTTACTTAACACTCCCTTTTACCCACCTTTCATCCCCCCATGAAATCATCTAACCTCCTTTTTTTAAAGTCCCTATGCTCCCACTAACTCCTGAGACTTAGTCCTTTTCCCATCATTTCCACCCTATTTGTAAACCAGTTTTTCCCTATTTTTTTTTTAAATGGGAAAAAAAACTGTTTCCAAATAAGCCATAAAAAAAAACAGGCTTACAGGGGCACCAACCCCCAGCTGATCAAAAACTAGTAACCCCTGGGCCACTTAAAAATCCGGGTGTTGATGGACGAAAATAACAGTCTTTCAATTTATCAGTTCACTTTTAATGGGAGTTTGTTATACCAACTTTTCACCTCAGCCTCACACCGGGCCAGCCCCACCTGCCTAGGTTTTGGGGTTGCAAATCCTTTATTATGAGGATGCAAAGGGCCGAACATTTTTCCTATTTAAAAACTTAAAGTGAATAAAAATTTAAAAAATTTTTTAAAAAAACCGTTTTAGATTTTTTTAGCCAAAAAAAAAAACCGCAAAAACCAAAAAATAAAACCCAAAACCCCCCCCCACCAACCCCCCACCCCACCCACCCCCCCCCCACCCTACCCCCACCACCCCACCCCCCACCCCACCCCCACCCCAAACCCCCACCCCCCACCACTAACCACCAAACCCCACCCCCCCACCACCACCCCCACCCCAAAAACCCCCCCACCCACCCCCACCACCACAACCCAAAACCAAACCACCCCCCCCCCCAAAAAAAAAAAAAAAAATAAAACCCCCCCCAAAAAAAAAAAAAAAAATAAAAATAAAACACAAAACCCCCCACCCCCCCCCCCCACCCCAAACCCCCCCACCACACCCCCCACCATCAAACCCCCCCAACCCCACCCAAAACCCCCACCCACACCCCAACAAACCCCTTTTTTAAAAAATTTAAAAAAAAATTGACCCCCCCCAAAAATAAAAAAAAAATTTTTAAAAACCCCAAAAACCCACCCCTCCACACACAATTTCAACCACCATTCCCCCCCACACCATCAAATTTTAAAACATTTCACCCACCCCCCCCCCACCCAAAAAAGCAAACACCCCCCCCACACCATATAAAACAACAACCCACCCCCCCAGCACAGGGGTTTTTAAAATTTCCCCCCACCCCCCCAAAACCCCAAAAAACAGCCCCACCCCTCCCCCACCCCCCCCACACACCACCCCCCCCCAAAACCAAAAACATTTAAACCACCCCCCCACCACAATTTCCCCCCCCCCCCCCCCCCCCCCCCCCCCCCCCCTAAAAAATTCTTTTGGGTTTTAAAAATGTAGATTTTTTGGGGTAAAAATGGTGAGGAAAATGAAAATAAATAATAACTAAAAATGATAATAAAAAAATAATAAAAATAATAAAAAAATTTTAATGATAATACAGGCGAGGTATAAAAACCTTATTCCCTCTCTGCACACCATCTAGGGTTTTTTAGAAAGGGCATTGTCACCCTTATTCCCTCCTGCACAGCTATCATAGGGTTTAGAAAGGGCATTGCCCCCCCTTTTTACCTCTCTGCCCAGCCCATATGGGTGTAGCAAGGCATTTCCCCCTTTTTTCCCCCCCCCACACCCTTATAGGTTTTACAAGGCTTTTTCACCCTTATTCCCCCCACAGCATCATAGGGTTTACAAGGCTTTTCCCCTTATTCCCCTCTGCACAGCTATCTAGGGTTTGCAAGGCATTCACCTTTTCCTCCTGCACACCCACATAGGTTTAAAAAGCATTTCCCCTTTTTCCCTCCGCCCCCATAAAGGGGTTTTTTTTTAGCGGGCATTCCCCCTTATTCCCTCCTGCACAGCCATATAGGGTGTTAGCAAGGCATTTTTACCCTTTT
>JACEEZ010016750.1:0-48663 GCA_016584305.1 Chionoecetes opilio
AAAATGCCCCCCCCCATCCGATGGATTTCCCTACCACCCTTAACGATCCGACCGCACTCAAGACCGGGGGGAGATGCGAGAAGTGCCATAGAGGAAAGGGCGAAAAGACCCCTTACGTCTTCAGGCGTTTTTGTAACGGCCCGGCTAAGGCACCGACTAAAGCCCATGTCAGCGAAAGTTTCAGGCGTTTTTTGCACTGCCTTACCCCTCCAAACCCTTTGGGGGGGCGTGGTCCGAAAACCTACTAGCCAATCAGTTCCCTATTGAGCACTGTTTAGGCACCCTTCGCCCAAACCAAGGCTTGAACACTCTTGCTGAAGAAAGGGAAAATTTTGCCCCCCCCCTAACCAAGCACTTATGGAAGGAACCCCCGCTCTCCCCCCCCAAAAAAGCTGTTTATCACAAGTTTGACGTTCAACGCGGGTTTTGACCACTTATAATTTTGCTTTAGGACGTGCCATACCCCAGATAATCGTTAAGGTGTCCCGATTCCGGGGACAGTGATTAAAAATTTAATGAAGAACTTTCCCAGGAATAAGGAGAAGATGAATAAAAAAAGGTGAAAAAAAAATTTTATACACGATTTCATTTTGCTCTCATTATCTTATTATGGGTTATTTTACGCAATTTTTATGCTTCATGAATGACTAATGTCTCGTGAAGTGAAAATATGTTCACTGTCCTAAATATCATCTGGTAGAAAATCCCGTAATAGAAAACATTTTAGTGCGGGCGGAGCACCTGCCGCCGCCCCCCCGCCCCTAACCAACCGAAAAACATTTCTTATCCCCAGATATAACACCCATAATGCCGCATTAGTCTTGCACGATCAATTCATACACCCTTGCAACACTATTAATCGTAAACCCCAATTTGTTACGTTGAGGAACTGAAACAAGGCTGATTTGCTTTTAAAACAGAAGAAGTCTTCAAAGGCCCCAGCAGCTCACAAGTCAGGGTTTTGACCATGCCTTATTTTTTCAGCCCCTTTAGCGGTGCCAAAAGGGCAGCAGTCCGACTGAGCATTCGGGGGGAGGGCGTTTCCCCCTTCCCCACAGGCCCCCCAGTGGATAGGGCGCCCTAGCTCACCTAGCTTTGGCCCCAGTTCAGTGGTGATAGAAAACGGTGGAGAGCGGTTCCCACGGGGGTCTATGCAACGAGGATCGATTACTTTTGATGGAATCTGTACCAAAAAACGGGGAGCGTAAACATCACCCGCGTTACCCCAAATTTCACAGGGCTATTTTTTTACTCATTCAAAAATATTTTACATATATACAGGGGTTTTTCACAGAGTTATTTTCTAATATTTTCCCCGGAACCACTTCCATATCTTTTTTTTTTTTTTTTTTACTTTTTCAAATTAGCCTCGATCCTGTCGCCACGTCGCTCCTCGAGTTTCTTTACCAATATTTCCCAAAGTTGCATTTTTTTTAATTTTTTCCATTTAGTATCTTTGCTTTTTTTTTCCCAACAATTCAGTTTCTTTTAAATTGGATAAATTTGCCCAAAAAGTGCTTCTCAAAAGAAACAATAACGGTAGCCCCTCTCGCGACGCTGTCAGTGGCGAAACTGAGGGGCTGGCCCCTCACGATCAGCACACTCAGGGTGCGATCCGGTCTGAACGGATATCTGTGGATCTAAAAACCAAACATGTTTGGGTCCCCATCCGCCAGCTGTCACGGGGGGACAGCCCAAAAAATACCCCCTCACGATCCAATCGGTTGGATCCAACCAGATTGTCCGATGGCGTACGAAAAAGGCCCCGTGGAGGGGGGGCCTTTAGCCTCTCGCTTTACCACATACACCACACCTGCACTACAGACCTGAGGGCCTCGCAACACACCGTCAAACCATTTACGGCCTCGCAACCACCGTCACTACACCCTTAGGGTCTCGAAAACACCTGTCACTCAACCGTACGGCTCGCAAACACCTGTCACACACCCCTGTCGGCCTCGCAACACACCTGTACATCCCCTTTTCGGCCCTCGCAAGACACCTGTCACTACAACCTGTAGGCCTCGCAAACCCTGTCACACACACCTGTGGGCCTCGAAAGACATCTGTCATAACACCGTACGCCTCGCAACACACCTGTTGTCTGTGTTCACCGTAAAAAAATTTTACTGGAAGGTTGACTATGCATGGGTTTGGGAATTTATAGTAGTAGTAGGTGTTAATAGTGTTTGGTGGAATATTTAGTAGTAGGGGGTAATATAGTAGGTTTAATAGTAGTAGTAGGGGTAATATAGGCTATCACATGCCAGCACCCAACACCCAGCCTTTGCCGGGCCCGGGCCCAGTATTTTTTTGGTGATGGAAAGATGGCGGCGGGTGGTGGTGGTGACTTCAGTATTCGGCCACGCTACCCCAATCCGCGACCATGTTTATAGATCAGTGTGCCAGCCCCGCGCTTCCCCAAAAAAGTGAGGCCCCCCGTCGGTGAACCCGCCCACGCCCGGCAAAATCGCTGTCACAAGCGCTGTGCGGTTTTTTCCATGGGGGTTGGATGGGTATTAGCAAGTATATTTATTCAACTTTTATTCAACACAACAAAAAAAAAAATACTAAAAAGTGAAATATAATACAAAAATTATAATACTATTTAATTTTCTATATGTCAATGTACATGTAAGATGGAGAGAGAAAGTGGTTATGCTATAGCCAGGAAGTGAATTATTTTGGTATATTTGGCGCCTCCAACTCAAACTCTGTCCTGCAATTGCCGTGATCTGCCCCCAGAAAAGTGACACCTCCCCTGCAAAATTTTCGGCAACTGCCTTGTTAGTAAGTGAAAAGGATTTACAGGGGGCTCTGTGTCAAACATATGATCATAAGATTAAGGAATATACTTTTACTGAGAAAATCTGCAAGACTCCCTTACTCCCTTTTTAGGGGAAGGCCCCCGCAAACATTGTTCATTACGGGCCGGCATAAATCTGTGGTAAATCACAAACGACATATTGGCATTGAGTCGGCAAACCGTAAATAAAGTTATCGGCCGGGCCCTCGGACCGAAAACTTGTGCGTTCATTTTTGCCCCCCGGGGGCCTGTGTGGGTTACTTTTACTTTTCTTGAGATCTGTGTCGGCAATCCGAAACCCAAAAATATTGCACTCGGCCCACAAAGGGCCCGGCATAGCATCTAAATCGTCCCATAAGCGGGCAAACCAACTGTATCGGCCAAAAAGAGGCCGATTTAGCACCCAAATAGTCCATAAGGGGCCTAACCAGCAACTGAATCGGCCACAAGCGGGCCCGGTTTACACCCAAATGTGCCATAAGGGGGCCTTCCCAAAACGAATCGTGCCCAAAGGCCATTTAGATCCAAATAGTGCCTAAGGGGGGCCAACAGCAACTAAAATGGGCCCACAAGCAGGCCGATTTAGCATCCAAATAGGCCACAAGCGGGCCGATTTAGTTTTGAATACTCCCCACAAGCAGGCCGACTTAGCTTTTAATAGGCCACGTGGGCCAATTAGCAGCGGGAATAGTGCCACAAGCAGGCCGAAAAAAAAAAAGAGTTGAAGTTTTACCGTTCCTAATGCCGAGTACAGCCGATTATACCCCCCCCGGGATACTCCTGCCACGATACGCACGACGGCGAGACGTACACAGGAAAACATTGCCAGCCTTGGACCAAAAACATTATCGTCAGTTTCGCTTTTTTAACCTAAAAATTTTAAATGTCTACAAAATTTAAAACCCCAAAACCCTACCCAAAATTTTAACCCAAAACAAATCAAACCTAACCAAACCTTAATTTAACCCAAACCTTTAAACATTTTTTTTTATAGAAAATAAAAAGGGTATATTAGGTTTACTTAAGTTTGATTAGGTTAAGTAAGGGTTGGTTTAGATTTGATTTAGGTTTGGTTAGGTTTAAAAATTTTTGGGTTAAGTTTTGTAGACTTATTTAGGTTAAAAAAGCGATCGATGATAATTTTCGGCCCTGGAGACGTGGCCAATTTTTCCTGTGTGACGTCATTGCAGCGTGTGGTAGTCGGGGGCAGGGTATTTTTGGGCAGGGGCAGTATGGGCCCCCCTACACCCCCCCATTTTAAATGAACACGGTTTGTGAAGGGAAAATAACCGTTGCCAGGATTGAAGGGTTTTCTCAACTCTTACAGTATAGCAAAGGACCAAATAGTGAACAAGAATAAAAATTATACTATTACTTCAAATCAAGCCAAAATCATCATTTCGGCTGCAGTATATCAGTCTTGCCTGTGGTTGGGGCGTCGGCCGGGCGTCGCAATTAAATTTCACAATTGTCCTAATACCCCATCAGGCCGAGCACAAGAAAAAATAGTAAATGAAACAACAAAATTTGTATATAAATATAATTTTCATAAGAATATAATCACGATTGTTACAAAAGTGGAAAAAAAGTCCAGAAAAAGTGGGAAAATTTCTTTTAAAGCGAAAATAAGAAAAAAATAAACATAACATAAATGAATAAAAAAAATTAAATAGATAAATAAATTTTATACACAGAAGACAACAGACAGACAGAAGACAGACAGACAGACAGACAGACAGACGACAGACAGACAGACAGACAGACAGCAGACGACAACAGACAGCCCGACGGGACAGACAACAGACAGACAGACAGACAGACAGACAGACAGACGACAGAAGACGGGAGCAGACAGACAGCAGACAACGCAGACAGACGGACAACAACAAAGACAGACGACAGACAAAACAGACAGACAGACAACAGACAGACGACAGACGCAGCACACAACACCCCACAACACAATACATATATAATAATATAATATAAAATATATATATAATATATATTATATTAAAATTTTAATATAATATATTATATATATTTATATAATTTATAATTTTTAAAAATTTAATTGGGGGGAGGAGGTAGCGGATGGTTGGGTTTCCCCCGATGGCGTTTTCGGGCCCCGATTTCGACCCCGAAAAACCCCAAAACCTTTTCGCACCATGGGTGGCCAAAAGAACACCCACTGCCCCCCATCAACCTACCTTCGACTGCGAGGCACGGGGAAAGGGGGGCACATGACCCTCTACTACAGGGTCACAAAAGAACCCTGCCTGCCCCACCAGGGGAAAGGAAAACCATCACAGCCCTCAAGTGAACCCCCAGACCCTCCCATCCGAGCCCTGGGTCACCACTGCCAAAGGGCGCTATGGAAAAGATGTAAAAAAAAAAAAATAATATATAATATATATTATAAAATAAAAAATATATATATATATAGTCAATTTTTTACCAAACGTATAGTTAAAACGGGGAAGACTTTTGGGGCTCTATGGGAGCGTATCCTGCTCAGCAAATTCATGTACTATGATATATGTGACAATCATGAATATTGAGATGCTGAAAAATTAAAATGATAAACCCGGGGGGAAAATAAAATTTGGTAAGTATCATCGATCGTCAATTAAGACTTATGGAAAATCGGTTTAAACAGAGGAAAAAGGGAAAATGTAGCCTGAAAGTCTATCAATCCGGGTAAATTGGTTGGTTGGTTAGGTTGGGGAAAAAAAAACCAAAATGTTCAAAAATTTCATTTTCCCTAAACCAAATAAAAAACATATACGACCAGGGGTTTTAATTAAAACCAAGAAATCGAAAAAAAATAAAATTCCCCCCTCTGCAGATGTGCAGGGCCAGTTGGTGTACGGTCCGACGCAGGCCACGGGTGTCCTTTTTCTGTTTCAAAAAAGATCAAACACTTGGGATAAAGACCATAGTCCTGTCACATGTTGGTGTTTTTTCCCCCCAAAAGGCTTTGATCAAAAGTTGCTCTGAAAAAGAAAAAGATTAAATTTTCATGATCCGAGCATGTCTAAGTTTACAAAACCTTTTGCAGATATCTTTTTTGTTCTACGGCAATATCTTCACAAAAAGATTTTAACCTGCAATACCTAAATTTACCCCTTAAAAAACAATAAGACTACAATCAGTGGGGTACCCAGGGGGGGGCCTGCGGCCATGGCCCCCCCCCCCCTTTTTAAAAAAAAAAAAATAACCCAAAAAATTTAGATAGCCCCAATTATATATAAATTTTTATATATAATTAATAAATATATATATTAATATATATATTATATATTATATTTATATAGAGAGAGAGAGAGAAGAGGAGAGAGGAGAGAAGGAGAGAGAGAGAGAGAGAAGAGAGAGAGGAAAAGAGAGAGAGAGAGGAGAGAGAGGAGAGAGGGGAGAGAAGGAGGAGAGAGAGAGGAGAGAGAGAGAGATAGATAGATAGATAGAAATAGATAGATAGTAGAAGATGTAGATAGATGATAAACAAAATTTAACATTTATTCAAAAAAAAAAATTTTTTGTTTTTTTGGGGGGGGTTTTTTTTGATTTTTTTTTTTCGATTTTTACTTTTTATTTTTTTTTTTTTTATTTAATTCATATATTTTTTTTTTTTTCTATTTTTTTTAAAATTATATATATTATATATATATATATATATATATAATATATAATATATATATATATATATATATATATATAATTATTATATTAAATTTTAAAAAAAAATGAAAAAAAAAAAAATATAAAAATATAAATAAAAAAAAAAAAAAAAAAAAAAAAAAGTATGAAAAATGAAGAAAAAAATCAAACATGAAATCCCCCCCAAAAAAAACAAATAAATTTTTTTTAATAAAAGTCTAAATTTTTTTTACTATACTACTATCTTTTTTATTTCTATCTATCTTCTATTTATATAATATATATATATAATTATAAAATTATATATATTATATATATATATAATATATATATATTATAATATATATATTAATTATTAAAATATAATATATATATTAAAATTTTTTTTAAATTTTTTTTAAATTTTTAGATTGTTTATTTTTATTTTTTTATTGTGATTTTTATTTTTTTTTTTTTTATATATATTTTTTTTTTTTATTTTTAGATTTTTATATTTTTATTTTTTATTTTTAAAATTTTTTATTTTTTTTTATTAATATATAATTATTTTATATACCATTAATATAATTATATATATATATATATAAATATTATATAATATATAAATATATATTATATAATATAATAAAATATATATATATAAAAATATATATTATTATATATTTTATTGCCCCCCCCCCCCTTCAATTTTTTGGTACGCCATGGGCACAATAAAAGCCCCTAAATAGATAGACCCCAAAACAAAAAAATGTTGGTGCAAATCATAATGGATGAAAAAACTGTCTAAAAATATTTAAAAGATTACTTTAAAATAAATTTCATTTTTATAAATCCTGTAAATGAGAGAGAAATGATTTAGAAACCTTATGGATCCCAAAATTTGGTTTATTTACGAATTTTTCATTTTTTTTTTACACCATTTCTCACTTTGGGGTGTCGCTAAATAAAAATTTACACTTACCAAATCCATA
The DNA here is from genome assembly GCA_016584305.1 of Chionoecetes opilio. Lineage (NCBI taxonomy): Eukaryota > Metazoa > Arthropoda > Malacostraca > Decapoda > Majidae > Chionoecetes > Chionoecetes opilio. Next base: position 7,435 of record JACEEZ010016750.1, read on the forward strand.
CGCAAATTTATCTTTACCTAGAATTTAGATCAGGCCAGAGTGTGTAAAATAATAGCCACAACCTAACCTGGACATTTGGGTTTCGTAGCCAACCTGAAGCAAGAGTAATTTTGGAGATAACTGCAAAAAGAGCATTCGACAATTTTTAAAAAGACCATATTTTAACCAACAGAATAAAGGAAAAGAACAATTTATCCCCATATCAATTAATGGTTGAAAAAAAAGGGACCAAAAAAAATTTTTGGTGCTTAATGGTGAGATTACAAAATTGAAGACGGTATAACTACGTGCCTTTTAAGTATTAAAAAGCAGTAGAACGGGCGGGTGCTTCTTTAAAAAAAGATGACAGTTAAAAATGTGACAACATTTTAAAAAAAACCTTTTAGACGTTTTGACTGGAAAAAAAAAACCCCCATTTTAAAAGTATCAAAAATGACCCTTTTAAACCCTTTAAAATAATTAATCTAACCAATTACTTCCTTTAAACTAACCAACATAGTCTTGCCCCTTTAAATAACCTATTAAGAAAAAAAATTTTTTGCACAACATTTCATTTTTACTTCACACTCGTTCTCACCTATAGAAAAAATAGAAGGGGAAAAATACTTGAAACCGACACAGTATGTTTAAATTCAGCCCAGTATATATAGGGTCAGTACTGCTGTACCAAAAGGTCACAACACCCATTCATCACAAATTTCCAGTAAAACTGCAGTTTTGTACAAATCCTCTATTTACCAAAAAAATTTTCTGCCCCTAAGGGGGGTTTCGCCCATCCAGACCCCCACCCCCCCTATTAATAACCTAGCTGGGGATGATTTTATCCTATTTTAACCCGTGGGGGGAGGGGGTTTCGCCCCTCCAGACCCCCCATGGTTAATCTCTTTCCGTGGTATGGGGTTAGAAATGCTGCAAATTGTCAGGGCTATAACTTGAGGACGGTTTTTAACTCGTGCGTAATGCTTTAAACTGCATTTCAGTAAACCCCAAACACCCAAGTAAACAAATTCCCAAAGCTATTACTTTAAACCCCTGAAGCGGTCAATCTGGTCCCTTTCCCGCCCCTTTTTAGGGGGGGTTTTCCCAGACCTTCACAATCACTTGTGAATCTAACACGTAATTATAAAGTGGGAGAGAGCTGCCCCCTTTACCCTCCCTCCCCCCCCCAAACGTCCCCTGAACCCCCCAAAAATATACTATGGTAAATTCTATCTAACCTCACTTAACCCAGCCAAACTCACTAAACCAAACTAACCTCACTAATAGCCTCCTAGAAGGACCCAAAAAAATGATTTCTAACCTTACCTCAATATAACCAACCAAACCCGGTTTAAAATTCTAGTTTCCTGCAATAAGTCTCGTAGGAGGTTATTTGGGAAGGGTTGGGAGTTTGGGGGTTTGATTTTGAATTTATTTTGGGATCCCGAGGAGAGGCATTTAGGGGGGCAGGGGGGTTTAAGGTGGCATTCACCCCACTTTAATTTTGTGTTTGGGATCTGAAATGATCTGTTAAGGTCTGAAGGAAAAAAAAAAACACTAATAAGGGCGGGAAAGGACTCTAGAATTTTTCCAGTATAATTAAACTGTGAAAACAAAACAAAATAGCAGCTCCGGTTTCCGTTTGCTCTAGCTGAGGGTTGTTGTTTTTAATCTTGTCCTTGTTAAATTTGAGTTATTTTCTCTAAGATGTCATCACCCTTTCCCATACCTTTATAAGTCTTTTTTGGGGTAGATGAAGTCGATCCCCAGCCTGGAGGCGTGAAACATAAAGTATCGGGGCCCTTTACTTTTCCCCTGGTAAATATTTTGAATATTGGGACAGACAAAGGCGCGATGGCCCGGCAACAGTGATGCCTGGGTACGATTCACCCCCTAAAATCAAAATTATCCTTTAAACCCAGTTTGGGACCCCACTTTAAATCCTTCGGCCCCGGGCCTTTATTCACATCCCCTTTAAAAATTTTCCGGGCCGACAAGGAAGACGTGTTGGGCCTGTAGAATTTTTCAATAATTGGCCCGATATACAGTTCCCGTTGCAGGGCCGACATCGGCTTCATCCAATTTGCCGAAACCAGTCGCCCTGCCGCCGGTGCCGATACGTACCCGGCACAAGCCGACACAGGCCCGCATAGCCCATGTTTGCTGGGTCACTCTCCTCAGTGTAAAATGTGGAGCTTTTGTGCTGGCCATGATTTCTCTAACAAGTTTTTCAATTGTTACACAAATGTCTATTACAAATGTCTATTACAAATTACTATTGTCTGTCGGATATATTAATCTCCCTTTGGTTTTAAGGTTGATAAGGGAGTGGATGGAGGAGGCAGTGGCGTCTCTCAAGGTCAAAGCGTCAATACAGGCCTCGCAATGCAAAGATTTGCCAAGACTGTGCACCACGAAGCCGGCAATGTATATAGGCAACAATTTTGTTGGAGCACTTTGATAAGTGTGAAGCAGTGGGAATATACACGTAATAATTTTCCTCTATATTATCTGATTTAGTGGTTTCATCTTTAACTCTGCTTTTAACAAGAGAAGTGTTTATGATCTTTACTGAATGTTGAGTCACTGCATCATTACATTGGCTAGGTACAGTTAGTATTGGTACAGATTCCAGGGGGAGGCAGTTATCACGCGCAATATCTAGCATATCATTACGTACGAGCAACTTCTTATAGGCAGCAAACAACTGTCTGATTGTGGGATTATTATTGCTTTCTCCCATATGTCTTACTTTCCCCAAAAACAGTTCTATATGGTCTTGACTTAATTTATACGATTTGACTTCAGAGCCTCCAATCCATCAGATAATTTAAGTGCTCTAATTCACTGAGTAACTGTGCTGCTAATTTAACATAATTTTTCTTCTTCTCCACGCAACATGTGCAGCTCTCAGTTTATTCCCTAAATGAAGCTGTTCGTGGTGTTGAAGTTCATGCAACCTTTCAATGAAGTCCCACTTCACTACGTTTCCACTCTCATCGACCAATACCTTCTTATCACCAAAACAGTTCCTCACAACTTTCAACATGTGACAATAATCTAGAAGCACAAACACTGGCTGCTCTGTCACTGGGTGTTTAAAAGCTGATTCAATAGTGTCAAATGCAAAACTACACCCAGGATTATTAATCATGGCTATATTGGATGCTGCACCGTCACAAGTTAAAGAAATAACTGTGACGCCTGCAGAATGCAGCTTTGTTAAACATTGCGTGACTTAATTAGCTCTCTCCGCAGCACCAAGTCCTGCAATTAGGAAATATCCAACTTCCACATGCCATTCACTGACACAACCATGAATGTTAGAGCCTCTTTAGCTATGGGGAGACTATCGTCATCAATTTCAGTCCCCATGTCAATATATCCATGAAATTTGCATTCTCCATGCTGAATGAATGAATGAAGGGAGCAGCCAGGGTGGGGTCAAGTTTGGTGCATATTCAGCTAAGTCAGATCAGGGCAAGGGAGCGGCTGCTACCACCAGCCTTTCTGCCAATCCTTGTATGGCCGCCGGACGACCAGAATGATCTCACTTTTTCCGCGCCTCGGCATCTCCTCTTATTCTACCTCCATGGGATGAACAGTGTTTAACGATGAGAGAAGCGGCTGAACACGCTCTTTCGGAGGTCGTGAGGTCAGTGATGACAACAACATTAATTAATCTTTCTCTCACTGTGACTCCCGTCATGCTTGTCTCTAAAGCTTCGCTCACTTGTTCAGTGCTTATTCCACAATACATCGTCCTCCCCTTACGTATATTAGTATGTTACTCGTCCATTACATGAAGGCACACTTATACTACTTATCGTTATCGTATTCTACCGTATGGTACCGATGCCATCAATTAAGTTATGACATATGTTACCGCTGCTGCCAATTATGCTACCCATTTCTAAGCTTGTTATTTTACAGGTAACGGGATTTACTCATGTAAGATACAGCAGGTCTATGACGTGTAGGGGTGATTGCCAGTGATGCCCTCCTGATAGGCAGGTAACTTGATTTTGCTGCCCAGAGGTATATACATCAATATGGTAGTAATTGCAAGTGGTCGAGCGGATTTAAGTAAGACTTGCTGATTTCAGTAACGTATAAGTATTGTAAGTAAGTAAAGTAAGTGCCAAGGAATCGAGTGAGACAATACTATTATTATAAATATATATTGTATTATATATATATATATTAGGTATATATATATATATATATATATATATATATATATATATATATATATATTATATATATATATATATATATATATTATACACTTATAAGGTTATGTTTATAATATAAAGTCACAGGTTCTTTACAATAGGCCAAGGAAGCTTAAGTCTTAATAGACAGGCCAGAACAATTAATATCGTGACAAGTACTCACTCACTCACAGGTGAGTGTGTACACACTCAGACTCACATGGAGTCTTAGCTTAGAAGAGCCTGGTCTGGCGTCTCCCCCCTCTTCTGACTTTCCGGCCTTCCACCGCGTCTTATAAAGGAAAGGTTTCTTTCTTGAACAGTTGTTTATACAGGAACTGCTGAGTGCGTGGAATGAGGTCCGCTCGCTGTTCACACGGCGATGACACAAACACACCCAACGTTAATTGTGTCTGTCCTTGTGTTCATTGCTTATCATCTAAGATAAGTGGCAATTAACCACAGGCACACACAAAACACTGACTAAGCATTCTCAAGAATGCAAGCAGCAGCGGAACAACACAATTATGTCAATGTCAACATTATCAAGTAGGTAGTGTCTGTCTCAGCAACACAATAACAGATGTGTTGCTGAAAGAGGCAGACACACGTACGTGTAATTATCATTATCATTATTATTATTGTTGTTACTGTTTATTGCCAGTTGATGTGTATGGGCTGGAGGATAGCAACAGTTCCAGCTTCTGTTATACAACCAATAGTCCGGCAGCTTAGTGAAATGATGGGGACATGCCGGATAAAAGCACCAAAATTTTTTCAGGCACTCTACAGGCTCCTAGCTATGATTTTGAGAGGGGAGACAAATGATCCCATCACTCAGATGGCTATAAGGAACGCTTCTTTATTATTTTGACATTTCCGCATGTGGAAATTAGGGTAAATGGGTTTTTTAAAAGAATAGTCATAAGGATAATGTTTATTGGATGCAAGTTATCTTATTATTATTATTTAATAACTCCAGAACAAAATATTCCAATATGGCTGTCAAAAAAACATAAATTCAATATTTATTCGACTTTAAACTCCCCTGCGGACATCGCGAAATGCCATGTAGTTTATTAGCAGAACACGAATTAAAACATACTCCTTGCAATTCAAAAATGACAGTGGTTAATCTACTGACGGTGCATTATGAAAAATAAGTATTCATTAAGCTCATTATACAACAATCATGTTCTTCCTGTACAGCTGCAGGAATGCCATGTCTTTGTTAAGCACCAGTATCACAATGCAGGTATGATTCATAATTGTAATTATGTGTCTACTTCTCACATTTGCAGCTGCACAGTTCGGTGCATTTCCAGCTGGCTTTCTTGCATGAACATCTCCCGCCACAACCTGCAGCACTTTTGCAGGCACACTTCACAAGTTCACTTACAGCCTTTGCTGCCGCAGGCTGCGAGCTTCAGACAGGAACCCAGGACTTTGTTTCTGCATCCAGTGTCCAACCGCAGCCTTCAGCAGTTGGTGTCTGTTGTTGGGCCTGGTGACAGGTTGTCCAGATGCCAGCCTGGTACACTGCACGCTTGGTGTGCTGCAGCAGGGCCTGTTGAGTTGGGGGAATGTTCTCCATCGTTCTGTTTTTCTGGCAGAACAGTTCCTTTCTTTTTACACACAGCAGTAGCCAGGTGATTCTCTAGGTGGAGCACCCGGTCATAACTGACACTCAGGCCCAAGTCATGCATCTGGGTAACAAGTTTTCTTGACCTAGTCTGCGTGTGGAGGTTCAGGCCAATGTAGAGTGGTAGGGGTGGCTCAATTTCCAACGAATGTCGTGATCGACTGCTTGGTATTTGCTTGTCTCTTCTGGCTCTCTTTTTGCAGTTGAAGAGTATGATGATCTGTGAGGCAGTGAGACAGGCCTGGGAATCTGTGCAGTCCTGATCTTTCAAGTCAGCTCCTTTCATCAGCATGGTCACCATACTCTTGAGGTTGGCTGGAACAGAGTTCTTCTGGCAGTCAGGGGGAAAGGAGCCACTGAAGTTGAAACCACAGGAACGAAAGATGTCCTCTCGCACAATCCTGGCAGCTTTTGCCAAAATTAGTGCATCTCCTTCATAGTCAGTCTCCATGGCCTGTTTCAGCATTTGTTGCATGCCTTTTTCAAAGACAAGTAGCACATTTTTTCCATCACTTTGCTCTTGTGAATATGGAAAGTGCTTCAGGATTTGCTCTTTAAAGCGAACTTTGTTGACTTCACTCCTGATGCCAAAGTCAGCAAGACGACTTTCGTAGAGATGCCGTAGGGAAGCAAACTTGAAGAGCAATGTGCCTTCTTCCACTTCATTCTCTATGTAAGTGACCAGCTCAGCAAATGCTCTTGCTCGGGCTTTCTTGTCTGGTTTACTGGCATCCTGTAGGTTTTCCCTGTTCCTGATCAGGGACCGGTGACGATTCCGCAGTCCAACCAAGCAAGCAAGATGGTACTTGGCCTCCAGTGCAATGAGGTCACCGACACCTTCAATCCTGGTCAACAAATCTGAATCCAATAGATCTCGGGCCATTGACCTAACATTGTCATCTGCCCTAGGGTTTTGAACTCATGCAGGAGTCCATCTTCTTTGGTGCAAAATATGCAGCTGGTCTTGTCGAAACATTTGCGTGGACGACGGCATCGGTCTTCTGGAGCAGGAGTGCTATCTCTCCCTCGCTTCTTCGCCCTTGCCAGTTTCTGTGTGTTGAATTGGTCGTGACATGATTTGTGCCACTGTGCATGATTCCTGATCAACTCATCCACGTCTGTGGCAGCACCAAATGCAAGAGGCACTGGCAGAGCGTTGAGTTCTCTGAACTGAGTCACTTTCTCCAGGAAAGATCCATAGACAGCTGGCGCCGACTTGTCCGCTCCATGTGCATTTAAGGGACAGCGAAGTGGCTCAGAGGTTTTCTTCTGGCAGACTGCACACGCTGACCAATCCATCACAGATGAGGACTGGGGCTCTTCAAAATCTGCAACACACAAAACAAAACAGTTAGCAGACATTGTTGCATCCTTAACTAAGTACATGTACGTAAGTAATTCATGGTCATACATGTAAGCCTAAATTCCATTGTAATAGAACGGTTGTCCTGGTAAAATTTGAAAAGTGTGATCTTGAAGTATAAGAAGGGATGAAAAAAATAACAAACTAGTGGATGTATTGCATATACGGAATATTTCTTTTGCCATTAAAGGCGAATCTTGATTTCATCAAGATTTTTCTAAGTGAAAATTAGCCGTTATCACAAAAATGGTTCATAGAGGCTTCTGAGTAATTGGATCGTTTGTCTCCCCTCTCAAAATCATAGCTAGGACCCTGTAGAATGCCTGAACAAAATTTGGTGCTTTTATCCGGCATGTCCCCATCCTCTTGAAATCTGGTCCTTAGCGGCCGGACTACAACTTTTCTCATCTTCTTCCTCCAACCATTATAACCAAACACTCCTCCTCTTCCTCTTCCTGTTCTTCCTCTAATTATTTAACCATGCACTCATTATCAGTTGCAATTTTCACGAGGGACACTTTGGTATTGCCAGGAATTTGTGTACGCAGTGTTTCTTGCTTTCATTTATATAGTTCAATATATTCTGGGCGTGTAGGGAGGTGGTGGTGGTGGTGTTGGGGGGAGGGGTTCGTTCGTTCGTTAACACACTCATCTATGAAATTAACGATTGTGATTGAGGACTGACTTGATTAGCGACTGTGATTGATGCAGATAAATGGGGGAGATTATCATGTGGTTATATTTGAATATATTACCCTTATCTCGCTCTCTCTCTCCTCTCACTCCCTGCGCGCTGTAGCCACTCCCGTCCATCATTCTTCATCCCCTTCTTTCTTTCTCTCTTTCACGATTTCTATTCTTTGTAACGTGAGTATACATCTTTATAATTTGTGTTTATTTGCTTTTATCTCATGTGTATCAATTATGTTCACCAGTTAACTAATGTGTCAGATTCAAGATTGCTTCCTTGATACGTAATGACTCAAGTGGAACTCAAGTGGGCAGTGTGGAGTGGTAAGTAAGGTTGATATTGTGAGCAAAATATTCATGTTCAGAGTTCACAAGTTGACCTTCACCCGTGTCCTGTGCGAGAAAGAACATAAAGTAAGTTAGTATTCGTGTGGATACAAAAAAATACATGTTATGTACGAAACTCTACCACGGCAACAAGAGAGTTTATAATTTTTTATATGTCACATGTGCATTGCGTGTCCCTGCTTTGGTTGGGGCGGGGCTTGGTACTTTGTCCCTGCCTGGCTACTTCCAACCCCAGTCAGGTTCAGTCTCGGTGAAGGATTCCTTTGGTCTCGGTTATTTTAAACCCAGGGAGCTAAAAAACCTGCTGACCGGCGCCTCCTGGGAAAATCCCCTTGGTGGGGGGTTGGGGTCCCCTTAGCTCCGATAAAGGTTTTTCCTTTTACCCCTTTTCAGAAAAAACCTGGCTTGAGGGGGGTAGGTCCGGGACCGAGAGAGCCGATTTCCCCGTGAGGTAAATAAACACTGCAAGCAAGAGATTGTTTTCGTTTGTCTCACAGAAACTACAACACTTTTTTTTTTCTTCAACTTCCCTACAAAAATTTTTCCTTAAAATAAAACCCAAAGACTATTTTTTTTTTCCTTTCGTCAGCTTTCCATTGGACTTCCAATGGCGAACCTGCGGGAAGGGACTCGAAAAACCCCGACCACGCCCCACCCCGACCACCGGGACCATAACCCCGACCTGCAAAAAGGGAAAGTGAGTCTCTCCCCCTCTCTCTCTGACTGTCAAGATACGGTACTAAGATGGGGTTTACTTAAAAAAGTTTTGTACTGTATGTCTGTGTTGCCGCTAGTTAGGATATTTGGCAACCCTCCCCCTTTGCCCGCGGGCATATTTGGGTAAGTCGGTGACCCCCCGGATGTTAATTTTGACCTGGGTCATCCCCAAACCCTTCATTCACCCTTCAAGGCCCCCCCCTATTCAGCCTCTTTCTAATTCTAAGTCGTAAGGAGAGGGACTCAGGAGACGTAAAAAAGTAGGTATACTCTCTACACACTCCTGATCAGAGGGGGATAAAAATAGTTGCGTAAGTGACTTGCAACACAAGAGTTTAAAAATACTTTACATGTCCGTGCATTATGCAAAAAATAACAGTACTGTTGCAATGATTTTTAACCCACAGAGGAATTGATGTACTTTGTACAAAGGACATATTTTCCAATGCGACGAACGGAGTATGTTGATTACCTGATATAAAAAAGTTCAGAACCCCCCCCCCCCCCTGTATAGCATGTAAGGCATGAAGGGGTAATAGGGTATTATGCTAATATAATATATATTATATTTATAAATATTATTTTATATATATATATATATATATATATTATATTATATATATTTACGTAGTACCATATAATTTTTTTTAGGTGCTACTATAACGTGCGGTCTCCCGGGACTTTTGCACTTAGCGTGCGGTCACGGGGCCAATACATATAACGTGCGGTCTACATTTCTTAACTCATTTAATACAATTTACACTTCAGGCGCAACTTCTATTGCTAATGATTTTGTTATTATACACTTAGGATTATGAAAAAAACAAAATAGACAAACAAAAGAATGTTTTTTTTTTTTTTGATAACACCCCCCTTTACAGTAGTGAAAAGGGCTCTGCTTCTTTGGTGCTTTCCAGAAGATTGTTTTTTTGCCCTTTAAAACGTAACTGCTGTTTTTTTTCAGATGACCCTTCTGAAAAATTCTTAAACAACTTTGTATAGGGGAAGTGTGTCATTCTGGTTTTGAACTTAGGAGGATACTGAGACATTACTTTAATTGTTGCCCCCCTTTTAAAAAGGTTTGACTAGGGTCCCAGTACTCGGGTCAGGTCGGGTTTTGTGATCTTGTCAGACTGCACATTACAGTTTGGGTAGTCAGGTCGGGGCAGATCAGGGGGGATCTTGGTAGACCGCACATTAGGGACCGTAGACTGCGCCCCCAATGTGCCCGCACGCAAATACCCCTTTTTTTTATAGGTACTACTTACTTGTCAAAATTTTTTTCCCCTTTTTGTTATACCTCTGTACGTCTTGAGCCTCATAAATACAGAACTGATTATAAATTTTGGGTGTTTTTTCGCGATTTTTGAGACCGAGGTCGGGTTTTGGGGGTTTTTGGGATAAGTTTGGGTGGGAACCAGTCATACCTGGCCCCCTCCTGACTCGCTCTATCACCCCGAGGTCACCAGTAAAAGCAGGTTTTCTTGGGTGCAGCCTGGGGCCCCGCCTGAGCAGGACAGTACAGTGCTGAAAGTAGTAAAATTGAACAAAAACGAATTAGGGGGGGGGAAAATTACACATCATACCCTTTAATCAGGAAAACTTGACAATAAAAAAGTGGGGCGATAACAAAACGGGAAACAGAAAAACGGTATTGTGCATAGCAAATTTTGAATTGTGGGTACCGATTAAAATATATTTTTTCCGGTGTCAGCTCCCCAAAAACAATACGCACTAGCCAATACTCTTTCTCTCCTCTCTCTCTCCTTCTCTCCTCTCTCTCTCTCTCTCTCTTCCCCCTCTTCTCTCTCTCTTTTGGAAAAGAAACAGAAACACAAGACACTCGAGGGTCAAAGGATGCCGTGGTTTGGGGGCCAGACACACTGTGGTGGTGTTGGCAACCTTTGGATAGTAAAAGACACATGTTGCGACCGTGTTGGGCCCGGGCATTGTGGGGATGGTGGCCAGAAAACCCCCCGGGGGGGAGGTGGAGGGGGATGTGGTTTCCCCTCCCGTGGGCCAAAAAACACTGGGGAAACAGGGTAAGGAAATTGTATTTCCTACTCGTAATAATGACAAAATAATAGTAATGATAATAATTAAATTATTTTCAAATAAAAGTCTACTAAGTTAGTGAAACTGGCAAAGCATTACCGCAGAAGGTTTCAACCATACTTTCTTCTCTGTACCAACTTTCTTCGCTCACCCCCCGGGGGCGAGCTTCAGGGGAAACGAAGGGGGAGCTTCAAATTAAATCTTCAGTTTTTCCTTTTCTCTCTTGGCTCACGCCCCCCTTGTAATTACCACGCCCCCCCAAAAGGGGGCGGCCCCCCAGGTTAAAAAAACCCCTGCTCTAGAGTATAGCCACAGAGCTTTGTCAACATGCGTGAATGGCGTGTGTGGTGTGGGGTCAATGCTAACATAGGAAAAAAAATAAAGTAAAATTTTAAGTAAGTAGATACGTGAATAAAAAAAAAATATACCATCGGGCAGTTTTTTTTTCAAAAAATTAGGCATTGAATGTATGGTAAACTTGACAACAATTAAAATTTTTAAAATAACTCTCTCCTCTTCTCTCTCTCTCCTCTCCAGGCCGGGTGTTGGGGGGGGAAAAGAAAACCCCGGGCATGATCCAGGGGGTCCCTCTATCGGGGGCGCCATCGTGTCACTTCCGGGGGTCGCGTCGCTGAGACCTACGGCGCCCGCGTGTGTTCGGGGCGATTGTGGCCCTGGGTTTCCTGCTGTGCCTGGTTTCCCCCCCTCGCGGGGCAGGCCTCCCCCTCCTTTTTTGTGGCTCTAAGGGGGATGCAAAGGGGCGGCTGTGGTGATGAGGGCTGATTAAATTGGTTTGGTAAAAAGCAAGGGAAAATAAGGACAAGGAAGGTGGAGTCCTTGTAAGGAAAATCCCTGTCCCCATGCCCTTGTGGGGCCCTTTGGTGGCGCTACCGTCGCCTCTTAGGGGAATGTAAACAAACAGACCCACAAGGCCCACATGGCTACTGACACCAAAGACGCAAGAATGCCGCCGGCCGCCTCTCGCTATTGCTACTGTGTGTGTGACAAGAAGAGACGTAAACACCCTGGAGTGAGGCTGCAGTTGTTCCCGAAAGATGCTAGAAGGTATGTAAGTGTGCGGAGCCCCACAGCTAGGTGGTGTGGTTACATTTGGTTAGGAGGTTAGGTTAGATTGTCGAGTGGGTCAGTTGTGCAGTCAGTTCGTATAAAAGTTGTTTCGTACACCAGTAGATTCGTACATCCAAAAAAGTTTTTCCTATACGAAACCATAGTCGTTTCGTACACTCAGCTCAGTTGAAAGTTGGTTTCGTACATGACAACCTTCTTTGGTGTTGTGATTAAATATATATATATATACTATATATTATATTATATATATATATTATATATATATATATATATATTATATATATATATATATTATATTTGTATTGTAAGCACGTAGTTACCTTCTCAAACATATTTTGATCATATCTTTCTGTAGCGCCATTAGCATCAGCGGAGATTGGGCTAGATGTGGCAGCAGGGGAGGACAGCTCTACCATTACTACCGGAAATATGGCACACCGTGGTTTGTACAGACTATGCATTATTGTTATCATCAACCCATCTATATTAAGGGTGTATTTATTCTTATTAATGGCTTCCAGCCTTATCAGTGTATTGGACAAAGTTTTTTATTTTCTCTCTCTTAATGATATGGCTTTAGCATTGGCAGGTACAGTATCAATGTTCTAATTATGTACAGGATTATTACTGATATTTTGTTTTGACAGATTGTTTTGACACTGATGTTGGAGTGCTGCCTAAACCCCAGTACCAGCCACAGCCTTCCACCACATAAGCCACAGCCACAGCCTCCCACCACATAAGCCACAGCCACAGCCTCCCACCACATAAGCCACAGCCACAGCCTCCCACCACATCAGTCACAGCCACAGCAAATGAATGGTATTGAGAGTTATAATGTTAACATTTTGCATGATGTTAGTCTCACTTATGAATTATAGTCTGAGATGTAATTATACCTTGTATCGACAAATTTCCGTATACAGTCTCAGAAAGATATCAACAATGAGTGGTTTTCAGGTGTGTGCCAGGAGCCTCTGCTTCCCTCTTCCATGGTGCCTCCTCCAGCAGCACCAGTTACCTCACCTCACATACATGCTGTAGAGGGTAAAAACTCATCGAGTATTTCCTTTCTTAAAATATGCATAATACCAGTTGCTAGTGTTTGTTTGTTATTGATACTGTCATTTTCTTTTCTTATCCCTAAAACTGTCAAACAACCTTTCTCCTCACTATACATATCTCACATGTCCTCCTCATCTTCTTTACCCACTTCCTATTCACCATCCTACATTTCCTTCCATACTGCTAATTCACCTCATTTCTATGCAGAACATAATGAAAATATTTTTGCAATTATTGCTATTTAACTAACAACAAACTTTTTTCAACAGATGGTGGAACAGCAAACATGAGTGAGGGTCACCAGGATGTCCAAGCCTCAAAATGCCCCAAAAGTCGTAGTATTTCAGGAATTTTATTTTGCTGTTCCTCTACAATGCATGATTTTAGATTTTAAGTGACTATAAAATCATACGGATATTTTTTGCATATTATATTTGTAAAGATATTTAATTTCATATATCTACCAGTCGTCTCACTCTTGCATCTTTCCTCTTTCTCACACTATCTACTCCAACACTATATCCTCCCATTTATCAGGGGGTCATCCTCTCACACTCCCAACATATATTCTACACATATATATCCTTGTCATCTCACTTTCACCCATTTTTTCAAGGTTTCCATCATTTACCATTTCAGTGTTCTGTGCTTCACCACCATCACCACTCCACAGCTCATTCCTTCTCAATTACTAGACATATCAGCAAATCATCCATATACATTTATAGTACATAATTATGTTAGTAAGTTATGCTTATGTAAACAATGTGTAACACTTTCCATATTCTCAGGGACACCAATAAGAAGCCTCCTACGAAACACCATCTACAGGCTGCGTATGCGAATACAGCAAATGGGGAGGAGGCTGTTAGAACACCACACCAGCTGATAGCGACGGCTTCAAATTTTCTGGCCCCGGAGGTGGCTTGATTTTTTTTAAAGGACTCATCATTCTTCTTCTTGTGACCTTTGTCGCTTAGTATCGCTTCATAGGTACTCTTCCACTTCATCTCCTTCGTTAACAAAACTTGTTAACACCCTTGTTTATTTCACCTGGGAAAGACATTTTCATCAGCTTTCAATCCTTTAATTATCATCCTAATTCATTGTCTCTTGTGTGTTCTGATCTCCCAGCACTGCGTTAGGAACACTTTGGTGAGGTTTACAATACTTTCAGTTTCCTTTCTGTCCCCATACAGCCCTAACACCGTACACAGGGCCCCGTCTTTCTGCTCTAGTCTCCCGTCCCACTCCTCTCTGCCTAGGACTGTTACTATTGACGCTATAAGCTTTTCCCTCTGACTCCTATACTTGTTGCATTCCACAATGACATGTTCTACAGTTTCTTTCGCTCCTACCCTGTAGCTACAATTCTGGTTCTCCAGTTCCCTGTTCCTTCCGTTGACTTCCAAGGTGCCTGTTCTTGCTTTGTAGAGTAACTTACTCCCCCAGTCTCCTACATGCCAGGTCACCCCCCCCTGGTTTCTGTTTCCATCTGTACCACTGCAACGTTGATTTCCTGACCATTCCCTCCTGCCATTTAACTAGCCCATTATTCTCAATTTTCTTTTTGATATCTCTTATCTCCATCTTGTTCCATTTCTCTCCTTTTCCATCTCTAGTTCCTTCTTCCAGGTGGTATTTGATCTATTTTCCTGTGATATTTTCTTTGCCCATCTATCTTTAGTAAGTCTCAATTTTCTTGTGGAACACCAGTTTTCCTTTAATTATCCTTTCCCTGAAGGTGCTCCATCCCATGTCTCCCCTTATGGCCTCTACATCAGTGCTCCTACAAGCTCCTAGACCCATCTGCCTACTGTGTTCTGAGCCTTTACCAAGTGCATGATGTCTCCTTCCCTGTACTGAGTCACTTCTGACCCATACAGACAATAGGGTACAGCCACCCCCTTCCATAAACTCCTGCCTACTTCATATGTATTAGTGACTGTTACCACCATTTATAATCATGCTATCATCCTCCTTGCCTTGCCTCATTAACTTTCCCCTGCTTTTCAACCGCCTATCCTTCCTTGTATACTTCCATTCCTAGTTATACATATGTACTTATCTACTACTTCTAGGACATTATTCTGAAGCAGCCAGACTACTCCTACCTTCACTGTTAAACTCCATGACTTTACATTTCATTTCACTAAACTTCAGGTCCCATTCCCTTCCGTACTTGTTTGTTATGTGTAAAATCTCCTCCATTTCATCCTTACTTTCTGCCATCAATACTACATCATCAGCATAGGCCAGGCATCCTAACTTCTCTCCTCCAATGTTACTCCTTTATGGACTTCCTGATTCTCAAGATGAGTTCCTCTAAATACAGATTAAATAATGTTGGGGACATGACAGATCCTTGTCTAACTCCTATATTATTTACCATTCCACCTCTGCCTTTCCTGAACCCACTTTGCTCCTCTCCTAACATCTTGTTTTCCTCTATCCACAATTTCAATTTCTCATTTATAATCATTTCAAAAACCTTGGTTAGTATGTTCATGACAGCTATGGGCCTATAATTGGCTATGTCCTCCTTATCTTTTCCTCCTTTGTGTATTAGGGTCACTCTGCTCTTTTTTTCCCGTCCTGTGGCACGCAGCCTTGCTCCAGCACTGTCACATATATTATATATTGCCTGTTTTACCATTTCTCCTCTATATTTAACAAACTCCCCTATGAGCCCATCTGTCTCTGCAGTTTTGCCGTTCTTCAAAACTTTCAGTACCTTTTCTACCTCTCCAAGCTCAATTAGGTACTGTTTCCTCCATTTCTCTCTTGTCACTGTAGATCATAATGTTTTCCATTCGCTCTACTTCCATGTCCTTTCTAATTACTTTACTCCAGTACCCTTCTATTAATGATTCTATTTCATCCTCCTTCTCAGTATGTCTTCCTCTATTTTCAATTTAACTTTCTGGTTAATCTCTCGTCCACGAGGTTTCTTTTTAGTGTTTTCCATCCTTCATTTTCCTCTTCCCTCGAGGTAAACTGTTGAGTTTCTTTGCCTGCTGTCAACAAGAGTTTCATCTAAATTTTTAATTATTATATTTTTTGTCATTGCTAGTGTTCTTGCAAGACTGCCTCTGCTTTGTGCTACTGTATCTAGCTGTTGCTTTTCTATTTCTCCCTGCATAGATAGTTTCCTCCACTTTGTTGCAATGCATTCTAACTGCTACATATATACTTGTTTGTAAATAGTATATTTGAATTTTGTATTTAATTATTTTAATTTAATTTATTTATTTTATTTGTTTGTTTATGTCACTCATATACTTTGGCATTTGGTATCTGTCCTCTTTTTTCCCTCATGATCTGCAGGACAACAACAGGTTTGTGCTGTTTGTTACAGCATGTTACTCAGTAATGGTTTCCACTTAATTTCCTTGCAGTAGCTCTAATGCTTATAAATCTGCTATATTTGTATTGGTTATATGTCGTTTACATACCTTTTGTTGCCTGTTTTGCCCATTGTAATGTATGCTAAAAGCTTTTGCTTTATTGCTTTTTGTTCTCAACATGTATGATGTATAGCATAACGTTGCCACACCATTGCTCAAGGTTTCTAACATAAAACTCTTGATGTGTTTTTCTGTCATGTGGTGTGCAGATGTTTTGCAACAAACTCATGTGTTTTCTCGTGCTATGTATCACAGTGGTCTTTACTGCTGCCATTAATGCATGATATTAGTTCGATGTTTTTGTGATCTCTTGTATAATGCAACTAACTTCTTGTGTTATCTCCTGCAATGCATTGCAATGTCTAATAGGCAGGTGTTGCTGTTGTCATGTAGCTGCATGTAAAAGAGTAATGATCTTACTGTTCTGCTTTGTATTACATAATCAAGTATTGCATCATGTTCTACATGATTTGTAAACCTCAAAGTACATAGAAATTTGAATAAAATTTGGCTACCATATTTTGCTTTATATAATTTATTTCCTTGTCAAAGATATATCCAAAATATTTATATTTCTTTGAAGGTTATAGCCTATAACCTTCAAAGAAATATACATTTTTTGGATAGTATATATATAATATATAGAGGAAGTGCAGGGATATTATGAGCATTTGAGTTACCCATCGATTCCGTACGTTCTCTAATGTTTCCCATGCTCTGTCTTTACCACTATCCCGCGGTTAGATGGCGTGACAATCGCGGCTTCGAAACTTTACTACAGGAATCACCTTCCTTGTCCTCTATATTCCTTGGTAAATAGGTAGATACATGGATGAGTAGGTAGATGATTAATGGATCAGTAGGTAGTTATTGACAGCGAGCTTCGCTCGCTGTCGCTTACCATAAGACCCGTGGAACCAAGTTTCCGCCAAAAAGTGTATAACTACTCCTAATTATTGTCGGATTGAGCTGAAATTTTACATGCAAGTAGTGCTGTCAAAATCAATGGGGGTCGTCCGAAGAATATTTTTGCGTAAAACAAGCCCTTAATGAGTAATTAGCGTAAACTACTCCAAATTATTGTCGGATTGAGCTGACATTCGACATGCAAGTAGTGCTGTCAAAATCAATGGGGGTCTGTTAAACAAACTTTTTGCATAGAACAAGCCCTTAATGAGTAATTCACGTAATGAGTTAATTGGCTGGAACGTGGCTCGCTGTCACGTTCCAGCCGCAAGAACTGAGCCAAAAGCAAAGGGGCCAGAGGCTGGACGTCTATACTTGATATCAGCTCAATCCGACAATAATTAGGAGTAGTTTACGCTAATTACTCATTAAGGGCTTGTTTTACGCAAAAAAATTCTTCCGACGACCCCCATTGATTTTGACAAGACTACTTGCATGTAAAATTTCAGCTCAATCCGACAATATTTACGAGTAGTTATACACTTTTTGGCGGAAACTTGGTTCCACGGGTCTTATGGTAAGCGACAGCGAGCGAAGCTCGCTGTCAATAATAAGGTAGTGAATATATTTAAGTACAGGTGTTTAATTAGGTGGTGAAAGTTGCTGTGATTTTTTTTTTTTTTTTTTTTTACATCACAAAGGACTGGCCAAGAGCACAAAAAAAGCTTGAAGTAAAAAATGTTAGCTTGAAGATCATTATTACCGATCTTTGGGTAATGCTGGGACCTCACACACCACACACCCCCATCCCCTTGCTCAAGGTGGTCAGTAACCGTCCGAATTTGTCATTGAAAACATCCCCGGGAGCAGTGAGGATTCGACCCGGAAACCACAGTATGGCGGGCCCCAGCGCGCTTTTTCCAAACTTGCCCATCGTTGCGGTGTGTTTTTGTGTGGTGGTGTGTGGGGTGTGTGGGGTGTGTGTTTTGTGTTTTTAAAATAAAAAAAGGAGGGCCCAAGGGGCCCAAAAAAGGGGAAGAAAACACAAACCCCGCTTAGTTGTGGGCCCCTAAAAAAAAGACAGTAAGAATAAAGAAATGGGGGGGTTGGCCAATTTGTTGTCTTTCACCCCTCTCTTAAAAAAGATTGAATTCGTGGGAAAAGGTTTGGAAAAAAATTATACAAAAAGAGAGTTCCAGAGTTTCCCAGTGAAAGGGAAAAAGGGAGTATATATACTGATTAACTCTTGCAATAGGAAGAGGGACAAAATAGGGATGAGAAGAGTAAGAAATCTTGTGCAGCGAGGCGCGAGGGGGGGGGGGAAACCCGGGCATTTAGAAAGTTCAAAAAGAACAGCCCCCCCCGTTCCCGGGGGCCCTCTGTCTTTTGGGGAAAGGGTTGGGCGCCCGGGAACGGGGGCCCAAGCCCGGGGGGCCCCCCGGTCGCCCCCTTTGGTTTGGGGCCCCTATTTGGCTACCAGCTAAAGGGGAATACTCATGTGTCGGCGTCTCCCCCACATTTCCTGGGTCTGACAAATTTTTGGGCCGGGCCTTTTCCCGTCTTCCTCTATTTCCCCCTCCTTCCCCTGTCTTATTCTTATCCCTCTTCCTTTTCCCTTTTTTCCCTCCTAAAGTGTGAGAGCCGTGTTGATGGGATATGAGGCTGGCTCCGGGCCATTTCCTAAACGGCCCAGGGTCCCAGGGGCCACGGTATCCCCTCGGTGCCACTGCCCTTACCCCCCAGGGGGTAATGAGGGGTTTGCCCGTTTACTTTCCCCTTTTTTATCCCATTTTCCCACCATGGCCAAGATAAACCCCTTCTCAAAGGGGGTTTTGGGGCCCAAACCCCCTCTATCAAAATCAAAACAAAAAAAAAATTTCTATGTAATTTTTTAAAGGGCAAGATCTCCTGATAGATTTATGTTCCCGGGGGTCAACCTCTTTTAAAAACCAAACCCTTTCCAAAATTCTCCCCAAGGTCAGCCCGCGGGCCCGTTTTGGTTTCCCAAATCCCCAAGCACTGGCCGACCCCTTGCCCGCTGCCCTTTTTGGTTTCAACCGGGCCCATGTTTGTTCCATGTGCCCTTGAAAAGTCTCCCACTTTTTGCTAACTGTGGTCGTTCCCACAATGTCTTTTTACAGGGGTTGCCCTGTCTACTATTTCAAATGGGAAGGGCATCAATCATTTTTAAGGGAAGGGCTTAACTCGGGGGAAAGCCCCAAAAAGGGAAGCTGGGCCGCAATGGCTTTTGGCTTCCCCCAAATCTCCCAGCTTATTTCCAATCCCATTTTTCCCGGGAAATCCCCCTACCACAACCCTCCTACCCTCTTTTTTCCCTTTTACTCCTCGTCCCCCCTTTGCTCCTTTTGTTTCCCCTCTCTCCCTAGCAAACCCCTTTTTTCTGTTTTTTAGTCCAGTACTCCGACCTCACTCCTTCCCTCGACCCCCACCCCCCTTCCCTCAACGCACCCTTCGGCCCCTCTTGTGGGGGACTTAAACGTTCTTCCCCTTCCTCCCCCCCAAGCCCTTTCCACTATTTTTCCCTCCTCCTCACCCTCTTCACGCCCCACTTTTACGTCTCTTACTAAAAAACCATGTGCCCCCAGGCTTCCCTGGGGGATTTCCCCGGGTTGAGACCATGGCTTGATCGGGGGAGTCCCTCGCTCACCCCAAAGAAAATGACCCCTTTTCCAATCTTCAAAAACCCGCCTCATCATCCCCCCCTTCCCTTTTTCAACCCCCCAAAAATTCTCAGCTAAAGATACATTTTTTTTTTCCTTCCCCCTTCCCCTCCCCCTTTTTCCCCCTTTCTCCCTCCCAGCTTCCCCACTGCCCCTCCCCCTTCACCGCCTTTTCCTTTCATTCTCCCCACCCCCTCCCTTCTCCTTTTAAACTCGACACGCATGCCTCTCCCCCATTTCATTTTCCCTTGACCTTTCCCCGCGGTTAAGTCTCTTCTTAACTTGGCCCCCCTCCGGCTGTACACGCGACTCTTTTTTGTTTTCAACCACCCCGTCCCTGACCCTCGCCCACCTAAAAACTACGTGTACTTCACCTACTACATTTGGATCCCCCACCGGGATACCCCTGATTCGGCTAACCCCTTACCCCGAATGTTTACCTTTCCCAAAATTATCATAAACCCGCTGCCCCTAATACTGTCTGTTCTGAAAGGAAAACATTCACGCCTTCCGACCCCCAAAAAACAGACATGATCCCCTGATTTTTTTGCTAAAAACCCTTTCAATTTATCTGTCTCCAAGAAAACTTTCCTTACTCCCCCCACCTGTCCCAATTCTCGATTTATGATCTCCTTCTCCCAGCAAGAAATCCTTAAAATCTGACTAACCATCATGTTTGAAAACTTTCCCTTTCCCTTTCCCCTTTCCCTAAACCGTTTCACTCTTTCTCTTTTAAACCCCCCCCCTTTCTTTAGCTTTGCCTTTAGTGCCATATGCCCTTTGGGTTTTGGGCCTTTTTCCCCCCCTTTTTTTAAGCATTAATTAAATTCAATTAAAAAGAGCAGTAGCATGAAAATTAAACCCCGGAAAAAAGATAGAAAGGGAGAAGCAACTTTGGGCGATGATTTAAGTTTAAAGGGACAGTAACCCAGAGGGGGGGGGGGGGATTTGATGAAAAGAAAAAACTTTTGTCTATCCCTGTTAAGGAGAGCGTATGAGGGGGGATCCCCCCCAAACATGTGAGACTTTACCCTTTACATGGGCGGAAAGGCCCCTGACAAAACCCAAGAAAACTGGGAAAGGGGGGAAAAAAAGGATGCAGATCCCACAAGACCCCTAATTTCTTAGAAGCTGTTTTAGAAAAAATGAGGTGTGAGTTTTCCGGGTTCAGATTTTTAGTAAAGGAATTTCTAGAAATGTCTTTGGTAGAAGGAGATATTTTGAGTGTCATTGAAGAAGAGGGGTTTGGGTATAGGGTGGGTTTTTGCGAGAGAAAAATTTGAAAGAAAGGTTTTTTGAGGCATTGTACAAAAAATTTTGGGCTTGCCCCAATCAAAAATTTTATAAAAAGATCAGAATTTGGCCCCGGGTTTGGAAATCTTTTCCGCGAATCACTTAGTTCTTTTGAGTTAAACGTCAAAAAAAACGACTTTGAAAAATCCAGGGTGGGAATCATCAGCGTAGGAGTGAATAGGGTTTTTGAGTTAGATTTTAAAAAAAATTTTTTAATGAAAATAGAAAGAGAGTGGGTGATAGGACAAAAACCCGGGGAACCCCAAACCTATTAAAGGGTTTGGGAAAGAAAAAACAATGTCCGTCTACAGTAGCGCAATAGAAAAGGGTTTTGAAAGGAAACTTAAGATAAAGGTACAGAGAGAAGGATAAAAACCGAATGAAGGAAAGGTTTGGAAATTAAAGATTTGTGCCAGCCCTTCTATCAAAAGTTTTATATGTAAAAGAGAAAACAGCAAAATTTTTCACCGAAACCCCTAAAGGGGGAGACCAAGATTTTAGTTAGGAAAGCTAGAAGAAACGCCCGGGAGATTTTCCCCCTTTACGGAAAACCGTACTGACGATCAGATAGAAAATTGTGACAGATTTGATGCTTTAAAATCTTTTATAAGTATAGATTCAAAAACTTTAGAAAGGCAGGAAGTCAAAGCTATAGGGGGGGGGAGTTTGAAGGATTTAGAGGGCACCCTTTTTAGGGAAAAAGGTTGGTGTTTAGCAAACTTCCGCAAGAAGAAAGGGGAAGTAGATAGAGAAAGACGGAAAAGTTTTAACCCGGCAGGGTGCAAAAACCCCAGAAGCACAGGTTTTTTTAGAACGAAAAGGAGGGACTCCGTCAGGACCGTAAGGGCCCTTCCCAGGAGGTAGGCCAGGAAAAGGGCAAAAAAAAACACCCGTACGAAGGGGTATTAAAAAAACAGGCTTTAAAATAGGGAGAGGGGGGAGGGAAGGGGGAACAAGCCCTTCATAAACCAAAAGTGGAATTTTTTAGCCCAAAAGGGGTTTAAAAGAAAAGTTCAGCTTTTGAAGTAGATGAAAAAGCCCTAGGGGGAAGCCTAGGAGGGAAAAAATTTTAAAAAAAAAATGAGATGCTATTAGCTAGATGCCCGAAAACATGAGACGAGTTTGATTCAGAAAAATTTTTGGGCATTTTTATGAAGAAGGGGGGTTTTTTGGTTTTAAGTTGAAGGGAAAAATTTTGGGATGATTTCGGGCAGAAAATAATGGGCATGAGTTTCAGGAGATGGATGGTTTCGGTTTCCGTCTTTTGAGCCCCCCTTTTATCTTGGGGCTATCTATTTTTGGGGTTTTCTTTCTATTTTTTTATTTCTTTACAGTAATATTTTTGTTAATTTCTATTTTTTGGAGTATTTTCATTATTTTGTCATTTAACCCTTGATGTATTTATCTATTCACCTATCTATTTTTTATTATATTCTTTTTAAATCCCCCGTAGCCTACTATCCATTTTTAAACCCATCCCTTTATATATCTTTTTGCCAAAAATAATTCCCAAATATGTAGCTACTCACCACAAGCCAAAAACTCATCCACTTCCCCCCAGGGTGGATTGTTTCCCGGCCTTTTAACACTCTGCTGGGGGAAGTGGATTTCCCTCGGGGGGGAGATTTCGAAAGGGGTTTTTCCAACTCATTTCCGGGACATTTTCCCTTTAGTACGGGAAGGGTTTAAAGGATGGTGTGCCGGGGGGGGGGGAGGGGGGCCCTTTTTTTTTTTTTCACCTGTTTTGTTTTTCCCTCTATATCCCCTCGCACGTTAAGTTGGGGAAAAAAAAATGGGGGGCCCCTTTATTTCCCCCCTTCCGAAAGCCCGGGGTTGGGGAGGGGTTGGGTTGGGTGATAATGTCTTATCCAAATTCCGCCCCTAAAGCCCCCAAACCCAACACCTCAGCCAATCCCCGGGGATTTGGAAGGAGGGTATAAAAAGGGGCCCCTTTTCCCCCACTTAAAAGTGCGGCGGGGTTAGTTTGGGGTGTATTTCATCTAGCTTTAATATGACAGTTATTTTTTTTTTTCCCTTTAGGAAAATTTAAACTGGGGAGGTGACGTGCATGGCCCTGGCGGGGGGCTGTGCGAGATGGGAGTGGTGGGAGGTGGCCCTGCCTTTTTTACGTGGTGGGCGCCGCGGGGGCTAGTCTGGACGCGATTTTGGGTTTCCCTTTTGGGTTTACCCCAAAGCCCGAGGAAAAACCCACCATACCCAGAAGGGCTGCCGTACTATTGGATGGGAAAGGGGACGAGGGGAATGAGGTTTTTGGGGGGCGTGCAAAGTGGTGTGATTTGTAGCCCCCTTTTGTTATACTGTGAAAATTTTGGTTTCCTGTCTGTCTATATGTATGTATGATGTACTTTTAACCAATCCAATTTAAGCAAAAAAAAAAAAAACTATTTTTTATTTTTATTTTTGGTTCTCCTGGGCCCCGGGGGCGGGGGTTGGTGGTTAAACAGACGAAGAAGTTCCCAGGGGGGGCCCTTCCCCTTTGCTCTCCGCCCATTTGGGTTCAGGGCCATGCATCTGAGGGGGTATTTTTAGCATTTTACATATTCTTTACCATGCTACCCCCCCTTCCTTACCAACATACAGCATTAAGCCTGAGAAATGTGAGTTGGGTTTTTATGCAGAGAGAGAGAGAGAGAGAGAGAGAGAGAGAGAGATTTAGAGAGAGAAAGAAGAGAGGGGAGAGAGAGAGAGAGAGAGAGAGAGAAAAGAGGGGAGAGGGGAGAGAGAGAGAGAGGAGAGGAGAGAGAGAGAGAGAGGGGGGGAGAGAGAGAGAGGAGGGAGAGAAAGGGGAGAGAGGGAGAGAGAAAAGAGGGGAAAAGGAAGGGGAGAGAGAGAGAGGAAGGGGGAATGGGGAGAGAGAGGGGAGGACCAGGGATTTAAAAGAAAAGTTAAAATGCAAGTCCATATGCCTGCCTTAGTATTCCTGTATTACTTAGGGTTAAAAAATAGTAGAAATATAAATAGTAGAGTGAAATAGTAAAAAGATAAAAAAATCTATGAAAAAAAACTTTAAAAGAAAAAAAAATAACAGAAAGCAAGGTAACGCCAGGTGTGTGTGGGGGGGATCCCCTATATAGGCAGGCGTGATAGCAGCCCTGCCCTACCTGTTGTCGTTGGGCTAGTAGGTGGGATGGGGGCAGGGGATAGGGGTACCCCACAGCCCCTACATCCCTACACCGGGGATCAGGAAAATATGCGGGGATAGGGAAGAAATAGTAGAGTGTAGCAGGAGTAGTAGTAGTAGTGGTGGTAGTAATAGAAGACAAAAAAGCTTTAAAAATCAAACTACTTTGTTTTAGCCTTATAGTTCCCCTGGGTGTATGTTGGGGATTTCTTGGGGAGTTGACGCGCCGCCCCCGTTTACTTCCTGGTGTGTGTGTTTTTATCGGGACTGCAAAATACACGGGCCACTTAAACTCCAGCAAGGGCCTGTCGCCAACCTTCGGGGGACCCTGAGGGATTCGTCAGTATCTTCTCCCCTTTGTCCCGGGATGGCGGGGGGGCCCCTGGTGACCGGGGATGATAATTCCCAAAAAAGTGTAGGTTTGTGTGTGTGGGTTGTGTGTGTTTTGGGGTTTTAGGGTAATATAACTAAATTTTATGCATAAGAAATTTGTGGTTTGTGAAAAATGGCATGGGGCCAAACGCAGAGTTTTTTCCCGCCCTACCTGCTTTCTCGGTTAAACCCATATTTCCATCCCCTCTAAAAAAGGGATAGGACTCTCGCAGTGCTTAGGGATTATTGGGCCCTTTTTTTATCATTATTTTTTAGTATTATAATAAGGGTTATTATCATTTCATTTAATATTTTATTTCTAATAAAATTTCCCTTTTAAAAATTCTTGATTTATAAAAAGGGTTCTTTTCACCGTAAAAACTTGTAAAACCCCTCATGGATGCCGTGTGGTTTTTGGGGGTTTTAAAATGATCACTTTACGGGGCCCGCATAGTCCCGCTGCGCCGGTTTATCAGTTGCACGCAAACCCCAGTTTTTTTTACCTCGATGTGAGGGAACCCAAAGGTCAGTTCCCCAAGCAATGGCTGGCGTTTGTAAGCAAGGGGTTTTATGCAATTTGGGTTTCGTCGGGTGGTAAGTGCCTTAAGACGTTTTGATATTGGTTTTTTTTGGGGATTCTATTTCAAATGATTTCTTATTTTCTTTTAAATTTCCCGTGTGAGGTGGGGCGTTTTTTATGTAGGGGGGAGTGGGGCCAGTGGGAAAATGGGGACAGTGGGGCAACACTATTTCAGAAGTATCAGCAAATTACGTTGTAAATTCAGGGAAAACAACACTCTCCCTTTTTTTAAAAAAAAGCCCCTACTAACGTTGCTGAAGGGGGGGTGTGCTGCCTCCGGGGGGCGTGCTGGAAAGGGGGGTTTTTTCTATTAAAAGTCGAAGTATTATTTAGTCTTGTGCCCCCTCATTTTGGGTTTTCAAAAAAAGTTTATATAAAAAATTTTCCTAAGCATAACCCAAAGAAGTATGGGGAATTTTGAGATGGGGGCCCTCTTAGCAAAATGATTTTCCTGGGTTTTTAATTAAAATTTACTTTTTTTCCAAAATTTATTGGGCACAGTTTGGGGGAAATTTAAAAAGGGGCACAGTGGGGCAGTGTCCCGCCGTGCCCCAAAAGTGACGTAGGGGATGGGGATTTTTTATAAATTTTATTAGGGGCATTAAAGTACTATTGATATTTGGGTTTTATATTTTATATTTTAGGACTATATAATATAAAAGTTTTATTAGGGTGGAAAAATACACTCAATATGTAAATGTAAGATATTTACTAGGGCCCCTTTTAAAGTAAACATGATTATTATACTAATTTTTATTTTTTTTTTTATAATATTGAACCAAAGAATACGACATTAAAAATTTATGATATAGGCCTATATGAATCGCAGATTTAGAATAGTTCGGTCGATTTTGCTGAAGAAATTAACAATGAAGATCAGGAGTTTCTGGCATTGGAAGGATAACCCAAAGTAAATGTAATGATTACATTATGGCTGAGTTTGATACAACAAGCAAGAAGTATTATGTGGGCCTGGTAACAAAGGGAAAAGAGGATGAAAGGGACTACGATTTTTTTTTATCTTCGGAGAAAGCGGGAATCACTGGTGTTTTCTTTCCACAAGTGCAGGATATCGCTTCTATCAAGATCAGTGAGATTGAATGCTCAGCGAGACCCTCCCCAAACCTAAAGCATGCGGTACAACAAAGAGACAACATTCGTACTTTAAATTTTATTTCAATTTTGGTTTCAGGAATATAAACTAGACATGTCCCAGTGTGCCCCAGTTGTGGGACGAAAATGAAAATGTATTGTTTTGAGGACCACAGCTTTTTCAAACAAGTTGCTCGTTTCTTTTGCATATGCTTATTAATGCTTAATGGTAGTAGTTCCTTTCCAGTATTTCACTTTTGTAATAGCTGTTGAAATATAGGAGTTATAGTGTCACCTTTTTTTTTTGTCCCACTGCGCCCCACTCTCCCCTATTATCTTTGTCTTTATATCTTTCCCCGTCTTTGTTCCCTGTTTCCATTATTATGCTCCTCCTTATTCCTTGTATCTAAACACTACTCCCCCCCTGCTGCGTTACCTTATTCCTCGTCCCTCTCTCCCCGCAGCAAACCCTCGGGGCGTGGCGCAGCGTGTTCATCACCTCCGCCATCGTCTCCATCGTCTGCAGCACCACCTTCATCCTCTTTACGCCCGTTCAGCGACAACACTGGGACAATGCCGCCTCCATCACCACCTCGTCCTCCTCGTCGCCGTGTCACCCTCGTCCCTCTCCCGAGGGATCGGTGAAGCCGCAGGGGATTACGGTGGAGGGTGTGAAGGGTGTGTTTCATGGTAAGATCACGGTGTTCTGGATCCACGCCTGAACGTTTTTGGCAACGATGTGCATCGTGATGACCCTCGCGCACCGTGTCCTGCCCTGCTCCTGGGAACACCGCCCCCCCTTCCCCCTGTGTGTGGGTCGCCTGGCCGTGCCTGTGAGGCAGCGCCTCAGTGCCCGCCCACCCGACGCTGTGGCAAGCTGGCCCTGCTACACCAGGCGGTGGGGCACGACCACTGAGCTCTATATGAACTGGGGGGGCGCTCTCCTCTCGGAGCGCGTGATTTCGGGCAGCCCTATTGAAAACACCATCGGCGCACCGCACAAAAGTCCCAAAGCCTTAATGCTGCACTCAGCTTGTTTTTTCTTCCTCCTTTAACAATTATATGTGTATACCCTTTATTAATAAAGATAAATAAAATATTACTATACAGTACCTGCTTCGAAATATTACCATTTTGAGGTATTGTAGCAAAATTTTTGCGTCGTATTGATCGAAGTAATTTTTTTTTTCTCTCTCTCTCTCTCTCTCTCTTCTCTCTCTCTCTCTCTCTCTCTCTCTCTCTCTTCTCTCTCTCTCCTCTCTCTCTCATTGTTAAAACCAAGCTATATATCGAAAATTCACATTTCCGGTAGCGAAAATAACTTAAATAGCAATTGATATGGAAAAATGAAAATTAGGCATTGATCGACATAATCGGTGACTAAAAATGTTCAAATATTTCATACGTTGTAAAAAAATGTCCACCTAAAGAACGAAGTATGTGACAGCCTACGCTGGTGGTGATGAAGTAATCTGATGTATTTTCAGCTTATATGCAAACAAATTCAAGCATCTCTAGTTACGTCCTAAGACTGTAGCCTATTACACTGATCCGTGGACTTTGTTTATCCCTTGCCAGGTTAATTTGACATGTAGACTAGGTTAAAAACGCTTCAGTGTATATAGATATTGCATATATGCACCCATGTCATATAATTAAAACATACGACATTTTGACAGAAGCAGTATACCTACCGCTAAACATCAATTATAATAGCGAGCAAAATAGGGCATTATATGAGTAATGAAGTCAAGATTTTAAAAAAATATGGTCACTGCACTTATGTATCCGATATATCACTGTAACATGCTGACAATATCAAACTTTTGACAGAAACATTTGTATCTACTGAAACAAGACATATTTACGACCCTCAATATTCGGGATAAATAGGACTAAGTGTGCTTTGCTTCCCTGTGAAACGTTATCCCAATTTTTCTTGAAGTATTTTGTGCTCTTTTTGCAACCCGTAGGCTCCCACAATGCACCATTTTGATTGTAATTCAAGAAAAAATTCCCAGTAAACACAGGCAGCAGTTCAACTTCCGCGGCTGAGTGGGTGTCTCGAGTGGCCGTCAAGTGCGAGAGCGCCGCCCTGGTGGCGACACAACAAACTGCGCGGCGCGACAGAAGATACCCCCTCCAGTTATTATAGAGCTCAGTGGGCACGACAGGGGCGGCAGGGTGATGGTGGCGCTCAGTGGCGTGCACAGACATTCAGACGGGCAGGGGCTCATCTCCATAAAAAGGGCACTAACCCAATACTTACAAATTCTGGAAGACTACATCTTGCTCATGCGAGCTCGACAGACGACCAGAAAAGTGATGTCATGTCTCATTTTGGAAACCCAAATGATTGGTTTTTAATCAAACTCGTTTGAATTCATTTTTCATCTTTGTTTTTCAGGTGAATTTATTTTTCATCAAATTCACTTGGGTTTCCACAAGGGGGACATGACGTACTTGGTTTGATGAACTGCTGCCTGCACTGTGACAGACAGAAGCACACCCACTACTCACGAGTCACGCAGATATGATTCATTCACTCACCCCAAAAACCGTGGAAATAAATATGTTTTCTCCAGTGGGGTGGCGCCACCTGAAAACACTAAAAATCCAACTCTGATATATTTTATGTTGTCTGTGGCTTTGTTCTTAAATAATGTTTCCCATATGAATATCATGAATATTACTTTTTCCCCCCCCAAAAAAAATTATGTTGCAATGTAAATTGCAACATTAATTGGGTTTTTTCTGAAAGTGTTAGGGTCAATATTACTCACGGTGCAAAACTCTGTTTAAATACACTAATGAACACAAAGGAAGAACAAACAGCAGCAGACCTGCTGGTCCATACGAGGCTGTTTTTTGATTTTACTACACTACCTAAATTATAGTGGAGATTTGGGAGGGAGTATGGAAAACATTATAATAAAGCATTAAACTGTTACGGTTGCAAAATAATGAATATTTTAAATATATAAATTAGTAACGGTGAGTGGACTAGGCGGACGCTGAACGGCCCCGTCCATGGGATATTACGGACGAGAGATGGACAATGCGGACGTAATAGTAACGGTGAGTGGGGTAGGCGGACGCCAAACGGCCCCGGTCCACGGTGGATAATACGGACGAGAGATGGACAAGGGGATGTAATGTAACGGGGAATGGACTAGGCGGACGCTGAACGGCCCCGGTCCACGGTTGATATTACGGACGAGAGATGGACAATGCGGACGTAATAGTAACGGTGAGTGGACTAGAAGGACGCTGGGACGGACCCGGTCGACGACGGACATTACGGACGAGATATGGACAATGCGGACGTAAATACGTCCAGTCGTCCCGTCCGCATTTGCGAAATCATGTCCGCACATGAGGACGTCACGGACGTAAGAGGGGTGTCCGTCAGACGTCCGTTTGCCCGGCAGGGGAATCTCATAGGAGCTCGTTCGTTACAAGGCGGATATCGGCTGCCACATTAGCCGAAATCGGGAGTCAATTTGGATACAACATGGTAGACAAGGCGGTCAAAATATTACCTCAAATCTTGTATTCAATATAATAGATATGAAGGTAGATACTATCCATTTCAGACCCTATGAGGCATCGTTTTCGCAAATATCTTCTAAACAAACAAATCGGATCAATATGACCGTTTGGCACAGCTTGTCTGAGACCGTCCCCTAATTACGGCAGTAGAGTGCATTGCCAAGTGTGTATAATGAAGGAGTTTACTCTTTGGGTTTGACGGCGAGGCTGGCAAGAGCCGAGTAGTCATTCGAACAGGGGAAGGTTTGAGGTGACGTACTTTGGACGTGTATCAAGTCACGCCCTCATCGTCCCCTCCCTGCTTTCCCGCCCTCCTTCTTCCTTCCTCCCCCCCGTACCCCCACCTTCCCCCTCACGCTCATTACCTATCCCTCTCTCTCTCTCTCTTTTTCTTACTCGGCCACTTTCGTTGTACATGAGATATGACGCCATGCACATGTTACTTCTATAATAATATAAGCGAAAGTGTGTGTGTGTGTGTGTGTGTGTGTGTGTGTCCGCTCCAGGTGCCGCCCCCTGTGGCGGAATCCCCTCATATGGCACATTTTTGGAACCGGCTCGAGCAGGGGAAGGTTTTAAGCCCATTTATGAGATGATCCGATCACTTTTTTTTTTTTTTTTTAGCAGCCTATTAGCGAGAATTGTGAAAAAAAAGTGGGTTGCGAGAATTGAGGAAACCTTGATGTAGGGTGATGGGTAATGGGCGAGTGAATGGGTGGGGTGATGGGTAATGGGTGTGGGGTGATGGGTGAGTGAATGGGTGGGGGGTGATGGGTGATGGGTGAGGGAATAGATGGGGGGTGATGGGTAATGGGTGAGTGAATGGGTGTGTGGTGATGGATAATGGGTGAGTGAATGGGTGGGGGGTGGTGGGTAATGGGTGAGTGAATGGGTGGGGGGTGGGGGTAATGGGTGAGTGAATGGGTGGGGGGTGATGGGTGAGGGAATAGATGGGGGGGTGATGGGTAATGGGTGAGTGAATGGGTGTGTGGTGATGGATAATGGGTAAGTGAATGGGTGGGGGGTGGTCGGTAATGGGTGAGTGAATGGGTGTGGGGTGATGGGTAATGGGTGAGTGAATGGGTTGGGGGTGATGTGAATAGGTTGGCGTTAATACATACATTTCTACATCCATGATTTCAGGAAAGCTAGAAGGGGCTATCTGGAGAGTCTGTGTTTGGTGGGCGTTATAAGATTGAATAATATAAGCGAAAGTGTGTGTGTGTGTGTGTGTGTGTGTGTGTGTGTGTGTGTGTGTGTGTGTGTGTGTCCGCTCCAGGTGCCGCCCCCTGTGGCGGAATCCCCTCATATGGCACATTTTTGGAACCGGCTCGAGCAGGGGAAGGTTTTAAGCCCATTTATGAGATGATCCGATGACTTTTTTTTTCCTTTTTTTTTTTTTAGCAGCCTATTAGCGAGAATTGTGAAAAAAAAGGGGGTTGCGAGAATTGAGGAAACCTTGATGTAGGGTGTTGGGTAATGGGTGAGTGAATGGGTGGGGTGATGGGTAATGGGTGTGGGGTGATGGGTGAGTGAATGGGTGGGGGGTGATGGGTTGGCGTTAATACATACATTTCTACATCCATGATTTCAGGAAAGTTAGAAGGGGCTATCTGGAGAGTCTGTGTTTGGTGGGCCGAAGGCCCACCAATAGCCCTCCGCAGGAGCTAGCCAAAAAGTCCGCCCGGAGGGCGGCTTTGCGGCTAGTTGTCTATAATGGTAGATAACCCGAAAGTATATGCTAAATATGGTAGGGTGTGTATGCACACGACAGTGATTCCTGTTCCAGCGTAACTGGCTGCTGCTTAAAGTAGTCGTCCAGACCATTTCATCATTCCTGATTTAATGCAGTCAAATCATAGCCATTGACGAGTATATCAACAATACGTCGTCACTTTTGTATCCAGTCAGGTTTTAAATAATCCGCAATCAAAATCTGCAAATTCCCCGAGTTCTCAAAACGCACTCAAGATTTGCAGACGCTCAGGCTCAGGCTCCGTGACGTACCATCAGGGAGGCTCATCTTCCCGCGCTGATCAGAGGCACGTAAACACAGAGATAAATATAATAGTACTTGAAGATATTTGGGTGTTTCTGATAGATTTTTTTTGCTATATGCCACATGCATGCATCCTTTATGGGTGCAGCATGCTTCCTTCCCACACACACGCCTGCACACCGACACCCGTCCCACACACACGCCTGCACACCGACATCCTTTCCACATCAACGCCTCCGTCCCACACACACGCCTTCACAACGACACCCTTCACCCACACTCACGCCTGGCACACCGACACCCTCCCACACAGCCTCTTCCCCCACACACGCCTGCACACACGCTTCCTTCCTACACACAAGGCCCTGACACACCGACACCCTTCCCACACACAGCGCCTGGGAAATACTGTGGAAAATCATCCTTCGGCTTTGGGGGGGGGGGGGGACGGAAATGAACTACCGGCACTGTATTGTATGCTTATAACTTCACATCTTGTAAAGGTTCCAGCCGTGCGCTAAGCCCTTGTTAACCACACGACCGCTAAAAATATGAGGTGCCTCAAAAAATTCTAAGTCCAGGTTAGGTAGGTTAGGTTATACTTTGGGTTAAGGTTAGGTTCAGGTAGTATACTTTGTGTGGTTTAAGGTTAGGTTTAGGTTAGGTATACTTTGTGGTTAAGGTTAGGTTAGGTTAGGTATACTTTGTGAGTTAAGGTTAGGTTAGGTATACTTTGTGGTTAAGGTTAGGTTAAGGTTAGTTGTTATGTATACTTTGTGGTTAAGGTTAGGTAGGTTAGGTATACTTTCGTGTTAAGGTTAGGTTAGGCTGGTTAGGTATACTCTGTGTTAAGGTAGGTTAGGCTAGGTATACTTTGTGGGTTAAGTTAGGTTAGGTTAGGTATACTTTGTGGTTAAGGTTAGGTTAGGTTAGGTTAGGTATACTTTGTGGTTAAGGTTGTCTAGGTTAGGGTATACTTTGTGGTAAAAAAAAAAGGTTAGGTTAGGTTAGGTATGGACTTTGTGGTTAAGGTTAGGTTAGGTTAGGCTAGGTTAGGTATACTTTGTGGTTAAGGTTAGGTTGGTATACTTTGTGGTTAAGGTTATGTGTCTTAGGTATACTTTGCTAGGTTAAGTTAGGCTAGGTTAGGTTAGGTATACTTTGTGGTTAAGGTTAGGTAGTGTATACTTTGTGGTTTAAGGTAGGTTTAGGTTAGGTATAACATTTGTTGGTTAAGGTTAGGTTAGGTTAGGTAACTTGTGGTTAAGGTTTTAAGGTTAGGTTAGGTATACTTTGTGGTAAGGTTAGGTTAGGTATACTTTGGGTTAAGGTTAGGTTAGGTACACTTTGTGGGTAAGGTTAGGTTAGTATACTTGTGGGTTTAAGGTTAGGGTAGTTAGGTTTAGGTTAGGTATTACTTTGTGGTTAAGTTAGGTTAGGTTAGAATTTTTACATCATATAGTGACTTTGATGCTTTTTTTGGGGAGCCATAAATCCACTTATATTTGCTTCCCCCACCCCACCAAAAACCCAGTATCCGCCAGGTCCCCAGGATTGTTCGGCTATAGGGGGGAAGAAAAAAAAGATAGGGGTGAAGGACTTATCCAAAGTTTTACCCACGCCTGAACACAACGCCTCCTTCCCACACACACGCTTGCATACACGCATCCTTCCCACACACACGCCTGCACACACGCCATTCCCACACACACGCCTGCAGACACGCTTCCCCTTCCCACACAAACGCTGCACAACCGACACCCTTCCCACACAGACGCCCCCCTTCTTCCCCTTCTTTTTTTCACTTGCAAACACAACATGTCCTGCACCACACGCCTCCTTCCTGCACACACGCTCCAGTCACCACAAACACGCTTCCTTTCCCCACACACGCCGGCACACCGACACCTGTCCCAACACACGCCTGCACACACGTCTTGCACACCGACACCCTTCTTACACACACGCCTACTTCCCACACACACGCCTGCACACACGCCCTCCACTCAGTGTGTGATGTTGTGTGTATGTGTGTGTGTGTGCAGGAAGGGTGTTGGTGCGCAGGCGTGTGTGCAGGCGTGTGTGTGGGAAGAGTGTCGGTCACAGCGACAGATTCACTGTCTGACACCGAAGTACAATCGCGTATCATAACATTTCCGACAGGTGTCAGACAGAGTGTCATGCGGGCCGTCCCTATCTCTGACGTCATCAATAACAGTCGTAGCCCATGTTGGAGGGAAGAATTTTTTTTTTCGCGCGTGTTTACAAAACAGGTCGTTTCGTTTTTACTGGAAATAAGGCCTGGAAATCAATTATTTTTGGTTGGATTAGGTGTTTTG
Organism: Chionoecetes opilio; assembly: GCA_016584305.1. Classification (NCBI taxonomy): domain Eukaryota; kingdom Metazoa; phylum Arthropoda; class Malacostraca; order Decapoda; family Majidae; genus Chionoecetes; species Chionoecetes opilio. The sequence continues at coordinate 41,960 of JACEEZ010016750.1, forward strand.
AATGTACAGTACAACAAATAGGCAAAAAGAAAAAATGGGCGTCTGGACGACTACTTTAAGTGCTGTCTGAGGTTTGTTGGAGTAATTATAAAACCATTGAAAGTGTATAGACCCGCTTTCCAGAAGGGCACGTATGTGGGTATCGATGGGATGAGATAGCTGTGGCCTTGAGCATTTATAGGCACCAATTGGAGTCGGAAAGGATATAAGGGTGGAAATGGAGCGGGGATTCAAGAGCAGAGTAAAAGAACGTAAAACAAATGTCAATTGTAATGCCCATTATTCGGGAGTGATAGTATGAGAATTCTTATTATGAAATTCCGAGATATGGTCTTGTCAGTAGGTAATTTTTTTCCCTTTGTTTCACGGGTGAGTCATCACCTATTCCGAAACCACCATTTTGTTCATTCTTTTTTCTTTTGTCGCCATTTACTTCCTTCATTCTTTCACACCCTCTTCTCTCCCTCACAGGCCCGATATGCGAGTCCAAATTCGGGATAATTATTCTGCGATCAGTGATAACTAATGATTGTCAGTTCTTTTTATCTTTCCCCAGTTATCTCGTCAGACCAAGGAACTCTCCAAGGAGTCTTAACGGCCTTCAAAATAATCCCTATCGTTATGGTTATGGTGCATATATGGGCGTTGTAGTAAGGATCACCGCTAAAAATTAAAAGCCCACCAAAAATCTCCAAGCAAGACTCAATACCACCTCGCTCCTGAAAAAACAGTGTTCGGATTGTCGATATTACATGTAAAACCAACCTTCGTGAAAACACTATGATCAGATATTAAATCATCGACACAAAGTAATGGTTTGGTATTAGGCGCGGCCTCTTCGGGGATACGCGCGTTGTCATTACTTAAATAGTTAGTCCTGGATTATAATTTGTTCATTTAAGGTCACCAGCGGCTTTCCAAACAAGTTTCTTTTTTCTTGGCGCGGAAGTCCGCAGGGCCACCGCAGTCTTCTCCCTGTCTTCAATGTAAGTATCCACCCGAGCCCGGTGGTTTTTCTCCCTTATAGTATTACATCTAGATATGTCTATATAAATATAATAGGTCACAGTTCCGGTGCCTAAGGCATTAGATGTTCCGCCCATCCTTATAAGTGTTTTAAAGAGTCTTCTCTACATGTCCTTCAAGGGCCGTTCCGTGGTCGCCTTCAGAAAGCCACATGGTTTTACTGTAACACCACACACAACACGTCTCACGCCAATTCTTTCTCTCTAGATACCTTATCTTTCCATGTGTGATTTAAAAATTATTACGATTATGTTACCTAGTGTAGGGCAATCACTGAATAGAAAATTCCTAGTGGTGAAGGAAGGTTTATGCTTAGAAGAGTTTATCTCATCACTAAGGAAGATTCCTATGTTCAGAGTGTGAAGGTCGCTTTCATTAGTCAGAGGTGCAGAGTTTTATCGATCTAGTGTTTAACCCTTATATGCTGAAAGATGATCTCAAGTCAGAGACCTACAAAAATAAAGAGGACTAACAGTATAATTTCTTTTCAAATAGACCAACTTTCTATAGTTGTAGCGGTGGGGATTTTTTTTCTTGTATCGGTCATAAAACACACTCGAGTGACTATAGCGGTGGTATATTATTCTAAGAAATAACAGCAACAGAGCGCACCTGGGAAAAAATAACAAGGTAGTCAAATTTCATAAATTTTATATAGTAATCGATCTTTATAGTAGGCTTATAAGATGGCTCTCCCCTATAAACCAAACACCAATCATACATGAACCATGACCATGTGAGCGTGACTGTAAGAAGCAAGCCGTAGACGCCGCATCTAGCCGTCAACTCCGCCAGCCGGGACAGCCAGCCAGCCACCCGCCTAGCCGAGACAGCCAGAGCATACCGCGCGTCTCAGACTGCCGCGCCCTTTGAAGGACCCGCCGCGCCCCTTAGAGCATACCGCGCGCCTCGATGCGCAGGCTCGCCTCAACTCCGATGCCATCACAGCGACCTCGCCTCAGCTAGCAGCCACGTTCACCGTTACAGCCGCCTTCAACGCTACCGCCGCCCGCTCCCCCCATCGATGGCAGCGCTTCACCGCCGTAGCAGCCGTTCATAGCCATACAGACGACACATCTAGCTGGCAATCACCACCATTGCAGAGAGAGGTAGTGAAGCCTCGTCGGGAGGGAAAGTCCTGGGTTCCCCGGTCTACCCGTCACAGACATGAGCTGTCCGCTGACAACACAGGCGCCAAGAACCTGCTACATAATTGCCGTGCGGGAACATCAAGGGACGTTGAATGCCTGTCCGCCGCCACCGTGTCCTGACAACAACCAAGAAGAGCAACAGCGAGTAGCCCAAACAGCTACGGAGACGGAGGATGCAGCGACACCGGCTCAAGAATGGGCACCTTCCTTAGCTTCCCAGAAACACAAGCGTCCTGAAACGTCTTTTGAAGAGCTGGAAGGCCATCAAGAAGTACCGGCTTAAACAAGACCCATGATGTCACCCATCAAACAACAAGATGGCAAAAGTTCCGGTATCCAATAGTGTTTAACATTTAGAAAATCAAGGAAAGAATTATTATTTAACTATGAACATTGAAAATTTATTTTATGAACGTTGAAATTTTTAATTTTTTTTTATGAACTTGACCAAAGTTAATACCTACTCTGGTAGGGTAGTTGTAGCGTCACCCGGTTATTACTCTTGTGGAAATCAAATAGAAAAGTGGGAAAAGGTAAAACATTGACAAGGATCGAAACAATTGAGGGTCAGTATGTCGTAATATATCCAGGTAAGAGGTTGATTGGGATACCAGTCTCACCAGAATTTCAAAGACTCAGTCTGGTTCGGTGAGTCTTCAAGGTCTTTACTTCTAGTTAACAATCAAACAGACCAGGTATATTCAGGTGAAGTATAAGCGAAAAGTTGGTCAATGTAACTTAGTGAGGTCAGAGGTTAGTGTAGGTGTCAGACTAGATGAAACAATTGTCTAGGAGATTTCTCAGTCTAGAAGTCGAGCGTTCTGATTCTCACGGGCGAAGCCTGGTTCCAGTGGGAGGAGTATTTTAAGTCGAGCTAGTAGTACTAAGCTTCCTCACCTTACAGTCAACCAGCTTGCGTGCGGTGTGTGACGGACATTTCAGGACTGGTAGGGCTCTTATCATTTACCAGAGGTATAAGCTGCGCGTGCGCCTCTGGGATATTCTCTGCACCGAGAATGCGGACTAAGTCAAGGTGGACGGTACGTTCATTCCACAGGTATCAGGTTGACTGGGATACTTCCTTGCATTGGATTTTCGTTCTTGTAATCTAAACACAAACAGACCCCGTTTTCAAAGAACAGAAGAATTTCCATTAAAGTCCCTCTAAACTTAGTCTCATACACCTCCTTTGACGCAGCTTTTTAAACACGGAAACATGATCCCGTAAGTAGCGACTTTGATGCCATAGAATTTAATTTTCCCGGAGAATAGAAGCGTGTAATGCCCATTATCGGAGATGATAGTATGAGAATTCTTATTATGAAATGCCCGAGATATGTCTTGTCAGTAGGTAATTTTTTCCCTTTTGTTTAACGGGTGAGTCATCACCTGAATTCCGAAACCACAGTTTTGTTTTCATTCTTTTTCTTTTTGTCGCCGTTTTCTTCCTTCATTCTTTCACACACCTCTCTCTCCTCACATGCCGTATGCGAGTCCAAATTCGTGGGATAATTATTCTGCGATCAGTGATACAACTAATCGAGTCAGTCTTTTTATCTTTCCCCAGTTATCTCGTCAGACAAGAACTTCCCAGCCAGTCTTAACGTCCTTCAAAATATCCCTATCGTTATCGGTTTATGGTCCATATATGGGCGTTTTTGTAGTAAGGATCCACGCTAAAATTTAAAGCCCACCAAAAAATCTAAGCAAGACTTCAATACACCTCGCTCTGAAACAGGTGTTCGGATTGTCGATATTACATTGTAAAAACCAACCTCGTGAACACTAGATCAGCTTACTTAAATTCTTCTACATCAAAGTAAAACTGGTTGGTATTAGGGGCGGCGCCTTTCGGGGATACAGCGAGTTTTCAAATTACTTAAATAGTTAGTACTGGATTATAACTTTGTTCATTTAAGGTCACCAGCAGGCTTTCCAGAGCAACAAGTTCTTTTTTTCTTGGCGCGGAAGTCCGCAGGGCATGGCACCGCAGCACAGTCTTTATACTCTCCCTGTCCTTCAAGGTAAGATATCCACCCGAGGCTCCGGTTGGGTGTTTTCTCCCTTAGTGTATTACATCTATAATTTCTATATAAATATATAGGTACAGTTCGGTGTCCTAAGGCATAGATGTTTCCGCCCATCCTTATAAGTGTGATTAAAGAGCTTCTCCTGTCCTTCAAGGCCGTCCGTGTAGCTTCAGGAAAGCCACATGGTTTACTGTATACACCACACAACACTGTCTCGCCATATTCTTTCTCTACTAGATACCATACTTCTTTCCATGTGTGATTTATAAATATTAATATTATGTTACCTAGTGTTGTAGGCAATGCACTGAATTAGAAATCTAGTGAAGGAGGGTTAGATCAGAAGAGGCTTTATCTCATCACTTAAGGAAGATTCTAGGGAAGAGTGTGAAGTCTGCATTTCTTATGTCAGAGTAGGAGTTTTATCGATATTAGTGTTAACCCTGATATGCTGAAGCATGATCTCAAGTGAGAGGATTACATGTTTACAAAATAAATAGGATATCATTTCAAATATAGTTCTTGTGTTATTATGAAAAAACCCAGGGCATTATTCTGAGTAGGACAATAATTACCCAAATTTCCAAAAAGAGTTCAGCCTTACTCGATATAATTCCCACGTACCATTCACGACTACCAAGATCAAATATAACATTAATATTAATCAAACGTGCCCAGGGGAGTAATCCCAGTGAGACTACTCGCCGGGGCTGGTGGCAGCTAATCCCTAACCTACACCTAGTTACCCTTTCCCCTTAAGCATACCCCCTTATTCAGTATTTTCCGCAGTGAGACGGGGGTCATACTACAATCATATAGTGAGTCAGAAGACTAAGTTAAATTCTCCATTCAAGTTGTAATCATTTATCAAATCATCCCCAATCATATCATTCAAGTAACGTTGACGAGTTATATACCCCATACCTATAACCCCCAATTCCAGCAACACAAAATTCCCCAACAAAACTCAGACAGCACTTAAGCAACAACCAATTCCCGCTGGAACAGGAATCACTGTCGTGTGCATACACACCCTACCATACTTAGCATTTTCCCTTTGGGGTTATCTGCCTTATAGACAAATAACATTTGCATGGCGTCATATCTCATGTACAACGCAAGTGGCCGAGTAAGAGAGAGAGAGAGAGAGAGCTTTATCCTAATACATAACAGCATAGTGTTGATGGTACTGGTGGATGGAGTAGTAATTCCTTGTAAGCAAACCATCAGGGGGCCGTAAGGGGATATTACAACACAGCAATTATGATTCATCACGGTAACCAGGGTAGGAGGGAGAATAAATCATTAGCCACCTTACCAATGGAGTTGTAAAAGTTGAGACGGCGTCTCTGTCCCACCTGAACTCGTTGGGGGCCAGCAATGATTTTGATCTTTAATCAATTTACGGGCATATTTAACTACTCAAAAAAATGTGATTCCGTAGTACCGATAATTTTTCGATTGCCATTTACTTAAGTTTTCTTAATGCTTTTAACCCGTATAGCGTCAGAACTAATAGACTTAGTAACATGAATACCTAAAAACTAGAGGGTTTGAGGAGAAAAGCGTTCAAAACAAACTAAAAACTGGTTTTATGGCGTCTTCGATCGAGTTTTGTGAAACTTTTGTTGGGTACATCCGTCGCTCCAAAAGCGTACACATCTAAGTTTAAAGAAACCATATATTTTAAAACAAATATAGCACAGACCCCAAGGTGAACATAAATATTCAAATATCATGTTGATAAGTAAAACCCCAAAATGTAAAGTAAATGCAATATACACAGGTAATTAGTTATTTGCCTCAAATATCAAAAAACAAGAGTTCGTGAGACTTGCGGAGTAAAGCACGCATGCATTTCACGTTACCTAACTAGTTTTTCCAAGTTTTTTTTACAAGGAAAATTCTTGGATTATCCTTTACTAAATATCTGAACTGGAAATCTCACATTTCATCTCTTACTTAAACATCATCTAAGATGATTGGTGTCCTGTGGCGTCTGCGTCATTTTTTTTCTCCCTCCCAGTTCATTGCTATGGTACAGGGGCCTATCCGCCGATGTATAAAGTACGTCTCACATGTTTGGGAGGGATCCCTCATACAGCTCTCCTAAACATGGTAGAGACAATATGGTTTTCATCTCATCAACTCCCCCCCTCTGTCTTTAAACTTTAAATCACCGCAAAATGTTGCTTCTCTTGTTATCTTCTACCGGTATTTTCAGACTCCACTGCTCTTCTAAAACTTGCTAACTGCACGCCTTGCCCCTTCCCGTGGGCCTCGCTGCACAAAAAATTTCTACTCTTCCTCATCCCCATTCAGTCCATCTTTTCAAGAGAGGAGTGACAAGACACCTCCCGAACTAAATTAGCCCACCCCCTTTCTCTATTATCTTACTGTTTTTCTTTAGGGATTTTCCCTAAGCGGGCTTTCTCTTACCTATTTATTTTTTTGAAACCCTGGCCAGGTCCTTTTTGATTTAATAAAAAGTCAAGGA
>JACEEZ010016751.1:5000-10000 GCA_016584305.1 Chionoecetes opilio
AAGGAAGAAAATAATAATCATGATAAGTAAACAGGCGATTCAGTGTTTTAATATATAGCTACAGTAGTTAGACATCCATACAGAGACAACCACACAGATAGATAGATAGATAGATGGATAGATATATAGATAGATATTTAGATAGATAGATAGATAGATAAAAAAGACGGATTAATACGAAGGTTAATTAGAACATGAAGGAAGAAAATAATACTCATGATAATAAAGAGGCGATTCAGTGTTTTAATATATAGCTACAGTAGTTAGACATCCATACAGAGACAACCACACATATAGATAGATAGATAGATAGATAGAAAAATAGATAGATAGATAGATAGATAGATAGATAGATAGATATTTAGATAGATAGATAGATATTTAGATAGATAGATAGATAGATAGATATTTAGATAGATAGATATAGCTATTTAGATATAGATATTTATTTACTGGCCACAGCATTTAAAATTACATATAATATCATTGATTATTATAATAAGACAAAACACATAATGTCTAAAAAGGAAACTTACACACAGACACACAGACAGACAGTGAGATGCGGGTGTTATGAGGGAGGGAAGTGGAAGAACAAGGTGGAGTAGGGCCTGTGGGTGGGAGGGAAGTGGAAGAACAAGGCATGGAGTAGGGCCTGTGGGTGGGAGGGAAGTGGAAGAAAAAGGTGGAGTAGGGCCTGTGGGTGGGAGGGAAGTGGTAGAACAAAGTGGAGTAGGGCCTGTGGGTGGGAGGGAAGTGGTAGAACAAAGTGGAGTAGGGCCTGTGGTGTGGAGGGAAGTGGAAGAACAAAGTGGAGTAGGGCCTGTGGGTGTGAGGGAAGTGGAAGAACAAGGTGGAGTAGGGCCTGTGGGTGGAGGGAAGTGGAAGAACAAGGTGGAGTAGGGCCTGTGGGTGGGAGGGAAGTGGAAGAACAAGGTGGAGTAGGGCCTGTGGGTGGGAGGGAAGTGGAAGAAAAGGTGAGTAGGGCCTGTGGGTGAGGGAAGTGGAAGAACAAGGTGGAGTAGGGCCTGTGGGTGGGGAAGGAGAAAAGTGGAAGAACAAGGTTGGAATAGCGGGCAGGTGGGTGTGAGGGAAGTGGTAGAACAAGGTGGAGTAGGGCCTGTGGGTGGAGGGAAGTGAAAGAACAAGGTGGAGTAGGGCCTGTGGGTGGGAGGGAAGTGGTATAACAAGGTGGAGTAGGGCCTGTGGGTGTGAAGGAAGTGGAAGACTAAGGTGGAGTAGGGCCTGTGGGTGGAAGGGAAGTGGAAGAACAAGGTGGAGTAGGGCCTGTGGGTGGAGGGAAGTGGAAGAACAAGGCATGGAGTGGGGCCTGTTGGGTGTGAGGGAAGTGGAAGAACAAGGTGGAATAGGGCCTGTGGGTGTGAGGGAAGTGGAAGAACAAGGTGGAGTAGGGACTGTGCGGTGGAGTAGGGTGGAGAGAGAACAAACAACTCCACACACTAGATAATGCCTTCTCCACCTGGGTAAACACGGGCATTGCAGGGTGACATACGTGCCTGTTATTCCCTCCACACGACTCCTTTGCCTCGGCAGAATCCGGCACATTTAAAACGGATATTCGCAGCAGTCCATAAAAGTTTACGAGCAAATAACCGTTCTGTTGCCCCCTACCCCCTTCCCACCCCCCACAAACACACCACACACACGAGATGTAAAGAAAGAAAAACTCATATAGTACTCGTCTTATACGCCTCTGGTATTGACAAGCGAGGGGTATTGTGGTTGGGAGGACTAATCTATTTAGAAGGGAGACAAAACATCCCCGTGTAGAACGCCGATTGTGGCCCGTAGTTTGGGACGGTCTGGGAGGTTTGGGGTTTGGGTAAGATGATTAGGTTTGAGGTGTGGATTTGGGGATTAGGTCTGGAAACGCCTAAAAACCTCTAAGAGAAAAAAAGGAAGAACTGTCAATTATTTAACTTGAAGCTCGCTCGGCCTTCGCTTTAACATGAAACTTGCACGCGAGGGTGAGGGAAGAAAGTCGGTACAGAGAAGCAAGTGTGGCTGACAAACTCTGCGGTGTCGCCTTGCCGCGTTTCAATAACTGTGTAGACTTTTATGTAATGATATTTCTTGTTATTATTATTGCTATTATTATTGCTATTTTTATCATTATTATCATCATAATTATCATCGTTATCATCAATATTATTGTTGTTATAATTATATTTATTATTAATAGTGTTTGTATTATTAGTATTATTATCATTAATATTTCTAATATATAAAATTAATATATTATTTTATCAAAATTTTCATTATCATTATTATCATTATATGTATCATTATTATCATCATTAAAAAGTTTGAGAAACACTGGTCTGGGGAGTGGCTTTGCGGATTAGGTCATGGGTGGGGATTAGGTCATGGGTGGGGATTAGGGCATGGGTGGGGATAGTCATGGGTGGGGATTAGTTCATGGGTGGGATTATTTCATGGTGGGGATTAGGTCATGGGTGGGATTAGGTCATGGGGGGGATTAGGTCAGGTTTGAGGATTAGGTCATGGGTGGGGATTAGGTCATGGGTAGGGATTAGGTCATGGGTGGGGATTAGGTCATGGGTGGGGATTAGGGCATGGGTGGGGATTAGGTCATGGGTAGGATTAGGGCATGGGTGGGGATTAGGTCATGGGTGGGGATTAGGTCATGGGTAGGGATAGGCAGGGTGGGATTAGGTCATGGGCGGGGATTAGGTCATGGGTGGGGATTAGGTCATGGGTGGGGATTAGGTCATGGGTGGGGATTAGGTCATGGGTGGGGATTAGGGTCATGGGTGGGGATTAGGTCATGGGTGGGGATTAGGTCATGGGTAGGGATAGGGCATGGGTGGGGATTAGGTCATGGGTGGGGATTAGGCATGGGTAGGGATTAGGGCATGGGTGGGGATTAGGTCATGGGTGGGGATTGGGTCATGGGTGGGGATTAGGTATGGGTGGGGATTAGGTCATGGGTGGGGATTAGGTCATGGGTGGGGATTAGGTCATGGGTGGGGATTAGGGCATGGGTGGGGATTAGGGCATGGGTGGGGATTAGGGCATGGGTGGGGATTAGGCATGGGTGGGGATTAGGTCATGGGTGGGGATTTAGGGCATGGGTGGGGATTAGGTCATGGGTGGGGATTAGGTCATGGGTGGGGATTAGGTCATGGGTGGGGATTAGGGCATGGGTGGGGATTAGGTCATGGGTGGGGATTAGGGCATGGGTGGGGATTAGGGCATGGGGGGGGATCAGGTCATGGGTGGGGATTAGGTCATGGGTGGGGATTAGGTCATGGGTGGGGATTAGGGCAGTGGGGATTAGGTCATGGGTGGGGATTAGGTCATGGGTGGGGATTAGGTAATGGCTGGGGATTAGGTCATGGGTGGGGATTAGGTCATGGGTGGGGATTAGGGCATGGGTGGGGATTAGGTCATGGGTGGGGATTAGGTCATGGGTGGGGATTAGGCATGGGTGGGGATTAGGTCATGGGTGGGGATTAGGGCATGGGTGGGGATTAGGTCATGGGTGGGGATTAGGTCATGGGTGAGGATTAGGTCATGGGTGGGGATTAGGTCATGGGTGGGGATTAGGGCATGGGTGGGGATTAGGGCATGGGTGGGGATTAGGTCATGGGTGGGGATTAGGTCATGGGTGGGGATTTAGGGAGTGTGTTGGAGGATTAGGTCATGGGTGGGATTAGGGCATGGGTGGGGATTAGGTCATGGGTGGGGATTAGGGCATGGTGTGGGGATTAGGCATGGGTGGGGATTAGGTCATGGGTGGGGATTAGGTCATGGGTGGGGATTTAGGGAGTGTGTTGGAGCGTGAGAAGAGTAGGGAAGTGAAAAGTATTATTAAAGAACAGGTGATTTAAATAATGTGAAGGATGAAGTTATGAATTAAAAGTTACTACTACGAGAGAATAACCGGAAAAAATTGAAGTGAGTAATAAGAAGATATGGTAATTAATGGAAAAGCAGAGTTATTAATGAGAAAAATACAAAGTTATTAATGAGATGCTATTAGTGACATGTCAGCCACTTCTTGGGGAAAAAGATATGAAAAAAATGACTCGCTAGAAATGGGAGCTGTTAGTAAAGAGGAAAAAAGAATAAAAAGATAAAGTTGTAGGAAGAGAGAGGAGGAGGAGGAGGAGGAGGAGGAGAAGGAGGAGGAAGAGGAGGAGGAGGAGGAGGAGGAGGAGGAGGAGGAGGAGGAGGAAGAGGAAGAGGAAGGTTAGACAATCAAAACACAAACAAGCAAAAAACTACAAAAAAAAATTAATATGTAACTATATTTCAAACAAAATAAAAAATCACTAACACAAACATACATAATTAAGTCAAGGTCTCTCTCTCTCTCTCTCTCTCTCTCTCTCTCTCTCTCTCTCTCTCTCTCTCTCTCTCTCTCTCTCTCTCTCTCTCTCTCTAATCGCCCACTTGTTTTGCCGGGGTGGAAATCAACTCAATACCAACACTCTTTTCTCCCTTCTCCCCTAACCTTCTCCCCCTGAACCTCCCCTTGACCTCTCCCCCTGACCCCACTGTTCTCCCCTGACACCCTCGTCCTCCCCTAACCCCCCCTGGTCCCTATAGGTTCACAATTTCCCTACAACGTCACAAACAAGCGGCGGGTAATGACGTGGTTACATGGACGTAGCAGGCCGCTTGATGAGGCCATTCACGGGACAGAGGGGCGCGCTTTGCCGGGCGGTCAGTGGGTGTTTTTTTATGTATCAATTTTCCTCAATTAAACATGCCAGTGACTCCAGTCTGTCTGCCTTGACGTCATGTTGGTAATACGACTACTACTATTACTGCTGCTACTAATACTAATACTAATACTAATACTGTTGTTGTTGCTGCTACTGCTACTACTATTATTGCTGCTGCTACTACTATTACTGCTACTATTACTGTACTACTACTACTACTACTACTACTACTACTACTACTACTACTACTACCACTACTACTACTACTACTACTACTAATACTAA
>JACEEZ010016751.1:15000-17500 GCA_016584305.1 Chionoecetes opilio
GAAAGGTGTGTTGGGTTATAAAGGTGTGTCGGGGTTGAAAAAAGTGTTGGGGGGGTTATAAAGGTGTGTTGGGGGAAGAAAGGTGTGTTGGGGGAAGAAAGGTGTGTTGGGTTATAAAAGGTGTGTTGGGGTTATAAAGGTGTGTTGGGGGAAGAAAGGTGTGTTGGGTATAAAGGTGTGTTGGGGGGAAGAAAGGTGTTGGGGTTATAAAGGTGTGTTGGGTTATAAAGGTGTGTTGGGGTTATAAAGGTGTTGGGATGATAAAGGTGTGTTGGGGGGAAGAAAGGTGTGTTGGGGTTATAAAGGTGTGTTTGGGATTATAAAGGTTGTGTTGGGGGAAGAAAGGTGTGTTGGGGGGAAGAAAGGTGTGTTGGGGGGAGAAGAAAGGGTGTTTGGTGGGGGAAGAAAGGTGTGTTGGGGTTATAAAGGTGTGCTGGGAGGAAGAAAGGTGTGTTTGGATTATAAAGGTGTGTTGGGGGAAGAAAGGTTGTTGGAGGATTATAAAGGTGTGTTTGGGGGAAGAAAGGTGTGTTGGGGCTATAAAGGTGTGTTAGGGGGAAGAAAGGTGTGTTTGGGGTTATAAAGGTGTGTTGGGATTATAAAGGTGTTTGGTAGGGAAGAAAGGTGTGTTGGGGGTTATAAAGGTGTGTTGGGGTTATAAAGGTGTGTTGGGGGTTATAAAGGTGTGTTGGGATTATAAAGGTGTGTTTGGGGAAAGAAAGGTGTGTTGGGGTTATAAAGGTGTGTTGGGGGGAAGAAAGGTGTGTTGGGATTATAAAGGTGTGTTGGGGTTATAAAGGTGTGTTGGGGGAAGAAAGGTGTGTTGGGGTTATAAAGGTGTGTTGGGGGGAAGAAAGGTGTGTTGGGGTTATAAAGGTGTGTTGGGGTTATAAAGGTGTGTTGGGGGGAAGAAAGGTGTGTTGGGGTTATAAAGGTGTGTTGGGGGGAAGAAAGGTGTGTTGGGATTATAAAGGTGTGTTGGGGTTATAAAGGTGTGTTGGGGTTATAAAGGTGTGTTGGGGGGATTATAAAGGTGTGTTGGGGAAAGGAAAGGTGTGTTGTGGGGTTATAAAGGTGTGTTGGGATTATAAAGGTGTGTTGGGGGAAGAAAGGTGTGTTGGGGGGGAAAGAAAGGTGTGTTGGGGGGAAGAAAGGTGTGTTGGGGGAAGAAAGGTGTGTTGGGGTTAAAAGGTTGCTGGGAGGAAGAAAGGTGTGTTGGGATTATAAAGTGTGTTGTTTTGGGGGGAAGAAAGGTGTGTTGGGATTATAAAGGTGTGTTGGGGGGAAGAAAGGTGCGTTGGGGTTATAAAGGTGTGTTGGGGGGAAGAAGGTGTGTTGGGATTATAAAGGTGTGTTGGGGGGAAGAAAGGTGTGTTGGGTTATAAAGGTGTGTTGGGGGGAGAAAGGTGTTGGGATTATAAAGGTGTGTTGGGGGAAAGAAAGGTGTGTTTGGGAGTTATAAAGGTGTGTTGGAGGGAAGAAAGGTGTGTTGGGGTTATAAAGGTGTGTTGGGGGAAGAAAAGGTGTGTTGGGGTTATAAAGGTGTGTTGGGGGGAAGAAAGGTATGTTGGGATTATAAAGATGTGTTTGGGGGGAAGAAAAGGTGTGTTGGGATTATAAAGGTTGTGGTTGGGGGGAAGAAAGGTGTGTTGGGATTATAAAGGTGTGTTGGGGGGAAGAAAGGTGTGTTGGGGTTATAAAGGTGTGTTGGGGGGAAGAAAGGTGTGTTGGGGTTATAAAGGTGTGTTGGGGGGAAGAAAGGTGTGTTGGGGTTATAAAGGTGTTGGGGGGAAGAAAAGGTGTGTTGGGGTTATAAGGTGTTGGGGGGAAGAAAGGTGTGTTGGGGTTATAAAGGTGTTGGGGTGGAGAAAAGGTGTGTTTGGGGGTTATAAAGGTGTTGGGGGAAGAAAGGTGTGTTGGGGTTATTAAAGGTTGTTTGGGGAGGAAGAAAGGTGTGCTGGGATTATAAAGGTGTGTTGGGGGGGTTATAAAGGTGTGTTGGGGGGAAGAAAGGTGTGTTGGGATTATAAAGGTGTGTTGGGGGGTTATAAAGGTGTGTTGGGGGGAAGAAAGGTGTGTTGGGGTTATGAAGGTGTGTTGTTAATTTCTCCTGTAGCACCTTCTCCTATTCCTCCTGTGTCTTCCTCCTCCTCCTCCTCCTCCTCCTCCTCCCGGCACTCACTCCACACTAGTTCTCCTAATAGGGTCATTACTCCACACTATGCAAAGCGGAGGACCAAGTGCCATTACTGCTGCAGAAGTCACCGAAGGAGGACTTACAAAAATACTTAGACTAAAATAAAAACTGAATCAGAGGATAAGGTGAGAGGAGGAACTACAGGAAGGTAATTACTACACTATATTAGAGTAACTACAGGATGGTCATTACTAATTACTACACTATATTAGAATAACTACAGGAAAGTAATTACTACACTATATTAGAGTAGCTACAGGAAGGTAATTACTACACTATATTAGAGTAGCTACAGGAAGGTAA
>JACEEZ010016752.1:0-2500 GCA_016584305.1 Chionoecetes opilio
TTTTTAAAAAAGTTTACCCCCATTTTCCGGGGGGTAAGTGCTCCGTGACCCCTCCTCCCCCCCATCCATCACCTACCGCATTAACTCCTTTCCGTTCAAAAGGGGACCCAAAAGGTAACCCCAAACACGACCTTTTTTTTTTTTTTACATCACAAAGGACTGACCTATTCTCTTCCTCCCCCCCCCCCCCCCCCCCCCCCCCCCCCCCCCCCCTCTCCCCCCCACTATCTGGCAAAAACTAGGCCCCAATGATGTGGCACTTAAAAATAGCGAAGTTCAGTTGTTTTTGGCACTGTGAATTCTCTCTCTCTGTAGCATTGTGGTGGTACTGTGACACTTAGCTACTTTTTTGTTTTGTTTTTTTTGTTAATTGTGGTGAAATTTTTGTTCTCGTGTGGATGTGTTGTTGTGGTGGAGTTACTAGGGCAGGCTGTCGGTTTTTTGTTATTTTTATTTATTTAAAGAGTTTTTGTTGCGTTGTGTCACTGTCCCGTGTGCTATTAAGACAATGAAAAGTTTGCTCGCAGAAGAAAAGACTCGATTGTGTGATGCCTGTCATTTGTGTGGTGGCTGTAATGCTCTCTCTCTCTCTCTCTCTCTCTCTCTCTCTCTCTCTCTCTCTTTTTCTCTCTCTCTCTCTCTCTTTTTTTATTTTTTTATTTATACAGAGTTAAAAAAACATCATTACAGAGTTAACCCCCTCTTTTTTCCCCTTACATCTCCTTACTAAGAACACTTTCATCCCCTCTCTTCCCCTCCCTCCCTCTGTCTCCCCTTTACCACCCACTGCTAACTCAATTTCAGTGTTCTATCATTAATTCTTTAAGAGTTTTTTTGATACCAGACATCATTACTCACATTCAAGTGTGTTTTAATCCCTAAAAAAGCGTCATCTCCCCTCTCTTCCCTCTCAACTCCTCTCTCCTTAGCGTCTTTTAAGAGTTCTCCTTTAGTGCAGTGTTGGGTGGTCATCCGTCTTAACCCTTCTTTTCTTCCCCATCCTTCTCCTCTTCTCTCTCTCTCTCTCTCTCTCTCTCTCTCTCTCTCTCTCTGATCAGAACATGCTGTCACTCGGTAATGTGATGTCTTGGGGTCAGAGGTCACAAGGTCAAGTCTCAAGAGGAACTCCCGACTTAGATAATGAAGCTAATTATTCCATTATACTAAGTTAGGTTTATATTACTTGGCATTCCTCTCCCCTATACCACCCTAACGTGTCTCTCTCTCTCTCTCTCTCTCTCTCTTTTCTCCTCTCTCTCCTTCCTTCTCTCTCTCTCTCTCCCCCCTATACGAAGGTTGAAGCCCGACCCCTGGTTATTTTTACGTTCCTTTTATCACATTCCCCATGCCCTCACATCTTCTTTTCTCCTCCTCTTCCCTCCTCCACCCTCCTCCCTCCTCCTCCCTCCCCCCCCCTCCTCCCCCTCCTTCGCCCTCATTTAATTATGGTCCCCCACTTACACCCCCCGCCCTTATAAAACTTTCACTCTGTTACATGGATTTCAGACTTCGTTTTATAGATGTTTTTATATTTTTCATTTATTCATGCAATATTATTCTTAGTTTTTATTTGCATCACTTTCTTTTCCTATCCACTTTGTCTTGCTTGTATTTTGACGATTCATTCTCATTTGTTTCCTGAGATTTATTTGGTATTTAATCAGGATGTGTCTGCTTTTTTTTTTCTCTTCTCTCTCTCTTCTCCTCTCTCTCTCTCTCTCTCTCTCTCTCCCCTTCTCCTCCTCTCTCTCTCTTCTCTTTTCTGGATTGGTTTCTTGGAAGTAATTTTCCTTGATTTCTCTCCCTCCCAAACTCCTTCTCCTCCTCCTTCTCCTCCTCCTCCTCCTCCTCATGGTTGGATAATAAAAAGATGTGCCTTAATGTGGCCACCCTCAGCATCCATCACACCGCTACTAGAAGGGCCACTTCACCCCTACGTCAGGAGGTTTATGGCCCTATCCTCCTCATCCTTACCCTCATCCATCCTCTTCTTCCTTCTCTCTTCTACTTTGCATCTATACTTTTACTGCCCTATCCTTCACTAGCTTATACTTCTTCTCCCGTTCTCATTTTTTTTCTTCTTCCCTCTCCTTCGTATGTTCTGCCATCATATTTTTTACCTTTTGTAGTAAGTTTTTCTAATTTGTGGTTTTTAAGGAATATCTGGCAGTATCATGTCATTGTGAATTGGCTGAAATAGGGACTTCTAATCATTGTAACTGAAAACTGACTCCAGATTCGTGTTCAGCATGCCCGATGACTGCTAGGAACAAATTTTCAAGCAAATTTATTTTTCAAAATAAAGTGCAAATTTTGCAAGGGGTATGCCTTGATATTTTTTGAAGATCACGTTTTTTTCAATAACTAAAAAACTATGGCAGATTCGTGCAACATGTATAGATAAGTAAATATGAAGTAGATCAAGGGCTATCATTTGGCGTTAAAACAAAAAAATATTTATTGGTTTTAAAACCCAGAAAAAAATAGCATTTTTTAATTT
>JACEEZ010016752.1:7500-10000 GCA_016584305.1 Chionoecetes opilio
ACCCCTCGGAAAAGTTTCTGTAGTTTGGAAAGTCTCAAGTTTGTTACGTCTGACATCGACACAACACACCACACACACACACACACACAACACCCCCCACACACAACACAAACACACACAACACAACAACACACACATATTTTTCGACTTTTTTTTTCAGAGGCAAAAAAAATGTTTACTGCGAGAAAGAGGTAAAAAGGATGATAGTTGAAGGAAGACGGAAAGAGAAAGAGGAGGAGGAGGAAGAGGAGGGGGAAAGGGGAAAAGGGAGGAGGGGGAGGGGGGAGGGGAGGGGGAAAGTAGGAGGAGGGGGAAAGGGGGTTGTAGGGCCAGCGTTAAACAAAGAAATAAGGTCGCGTCAGGTCATATTTTTCCTCTCCTCCCCACCTTTCTTTTTCTTTCTTTTTTTTCCTTTTCCCCCTGTCCCCTTTCTTTCCCCAGTCTGCAAAACCTCGTTTTGTCCCCCCCCGCACACCCCACACACACACGACACGCCCCACACGAAACACACGCACAAACATAACACGAAAACACACACAAACACACCCCCCTCACAAAAGCCCTCATAAAAACGAGGTTCACGTTTAGAAATCACAAAGTCGGGCCCAACACGAATAGTCTTCGTGGGGTGTTTGTGTGTGTGGGGGTGTGTGTGTGTGTGGTGGGTGTGTGTGTGTGGTGTTGTGTTTTTGTGTGTGTGGGGGTGTGTGTGTGGTGTGTGTTTTGTGTGTGTGTGTGTGGGGATAAATGCATGCCCCGCGCCCCATCACAACACAATAAAAAAAACACACAAACACACACACACAACAGCAAATGGGAACCGTTTAGGAGCAAAATTAGGAGGAGGGGGAAGGGGAAAGAGGGGGAGGGGGAAAGGGACAAAGGCAAAGGAGGAGGAGGAGGAGGAGGAGGAGGGGGAGGAGGAGGAGGAGGGAAGGAGGAGGAGGGGAGGAGGAGGAGGAGGAGGAGGGGGAAGATCAAAAGTAATGTGTTTTGGATAACATTCTTTATGTAATTGCAACCCCATTATTACGGAGGAAATATTTCCTCCACTCTCTCTCTCTTTTCCCCTCTCTCTCTTCTCCCTTTTTCTCTCTCTCTCTCTCTCCCCTCTCTCTCTCTCCTCTCTCTCTCTCTCTCTTTTCTCTCCAAACAGTACAAAATAGAGAGAGTAGATGGGAGATGGGGGAGCAAAATTAAGGGGATGTAGAGAGGAGATTAAAGGAGAGAGGGGAGAGAGAGAGAGAGAGAGAGAGAGAGAGAGGAGAGGACGAGAGAGAGAAGAGAAGAGAGAGAGAGAGAGGAAAAGAGGGGGGGGAAAATGAAGGGGTGGGGGGAAAAAGGAGGGGGAAAGGGAAAAATTTAAATAAATAAAGCAAAGTTGTAAATAGAGGAGGGAAAAAAGGAAGAAGGGAAGGAATGGGGAGGAGGGATTGAATAACAGTGAGAGGAAAGAACTACTGAGGAGGAGGAGGAGGAGGAGGAGGAGGGGGAAAGGAGGGGGAGGAGGGAAAGGGAGTAGCTTTTAAAGAGACAAAAAAAAATTTTTTGGGGAAGATTTGAATGGGAGGGTAAAAAAGCAGTACAAGAAGGAAGAGTGGGAGGAATGAGAGACGAGAAGGAAGAGGAGGACAAGGAGGGATGGAGGGAAGATAGGAAGGTAATGGAGGAGGGGAAAGAAAAGGAAAAGGGGAGGGGAAGGAGGGAGGAAAAGGAAGTTTAGGAAAGTAATGGAGGAAGTGGAGGGAAAGAATTAACCCCGAAGAGAAACACTTATCACCTGGAAAATGGAAATCAGAAAAAAAAGGGGGAGCAAACACTTATCCCTCTTTTTCCTTCCCCCCCCTCCCCTCCCTCCCTCCCCCCCCCCCTCCTTTTCCTCCTCCCCTTTTCCCCTCCCCCCCTCCTCCCCTCCTTTTCCCCTTTCCTCCTCCTCACTCCCCCTCCTCCTCCGCCCCTTCCTCCTTCTCCTCCTTCTCCCCTCCTCCTCCTCTCCCTTATTTCCTTTCTGTCCCCCCTCTCCTTTTGCTTTGAAAGGGGCGGTTCTCTCCTCTCTCTCTCTCTCTCTCCTTTCTCTCTCTCTCCTCTCCCCTCTCTCCTCTCTTTTCTCTCTTCCCCTTTTCTCTCATAAGAACAAAAAAGAAAAATAAGAAAAAAAAAGGGAAAGGGTTAAAAGAGGCCGTGGGGGCCCTACACGGGGTAGTTCCTTTTTATTTTCCCTTTTTACATTCCTTTTTTAAAAACCCCTTTACCCCATTTAAAAAAAACTTCTATCAGACCCCCTTTTACTTGGTCTTTTTAAACGTGAGTGTAAATTAAAATAGCTTCGATTCTTCTAAAAATTTAAATTTTTAGCATCCATGAAAATTTTGGTCCCCTTTTCTTTTGCACTGACCCCCCCCTAACACACCACCGAAATATGGAGACCAAAACTAAAACCGCATAGTCTGGGGGGTCTAAATAGAGCCAAATAAAGCTTTAGAAAACCTCAGAAAATTCT
>JACEEZ010016752.1:15000-37500 GCA_016584305.1 Chionoecetes opilio
AGGAAAGTGGAAAAATAGAAACAGGAAGAGAGTTCCAGAGTTTACCAGTGAAAGGGATGAAAGAGTAAAGATACTGATTAACTCTTGCATTAGGAAGATGGACAGAATAGGGATGGGAATGAGTAGAAAGTCTTGTGCAGCGAGGCCACGGGAGTGGGGGAGGCATGCAGTTAGCAAGTTCAGAAGAGCAGTGAGCATGAAAATAACGGTAGAAGAGAGCAAGAGAAGCAACATTGTAGCAGTAGTAGTAGTAGTAGTAGTAGTAGTAGTAGTAGTAGTAGTAAGAGGAACATAAGCTCTTTAATTAGCAGTAGTAGTAGTAGTAGTAGTAGTAGTAGTAGTAGTAGTAGTAGTATCAGTAGTAGTAGTAGTAGTAGTAGTAGTTAGTAGTAGTAGTAGTAGTAGTAGTAGTAGTAGTAGTAAGAGGAACATAAGCTCTTTAATTAGCAGTAGTAGTAGAGTAGTAGTAGTAGTAGTAGTAGTAGCTATAGTAATAGTAGTAGTAGTAGTAGTAGTACCAGTAGTAGTAAGAGGAACATAAGCTCTTTAATTAGCAGTAGTAGAAGTAGTAGTAGTAGTAGTAGTAGTAGTAGTAGTAGTAGTAGTAGTAGTAGTAGTAGTAGTAGTAGTAGTAGTAGTAGTAGTAGTAGTAGTAGTAGTAGTAGTAGTAGTAGTAGTAAGAGGACCATAAGCTCTTTAAAGCCACCCGTCACAACGTCCGGTCCGCCCCTTTAAAAAGTATTACAGGCACGGCGTCGAGGAGGAAGAGAAATCAATCACTCGATAAAACGATGAGTTCAGCGTCCAGGCCGTGATGACCAGGACGATGAGACCTCGAGTGTCCCCCTCTCTCTCTCTCTCTCTCTTCTCTCTCTCTCTCTCTCTCTCTCTCTCTCTCTCTCCCTCTCCCTCTCTCTCTCCCTTCTCCTCTCTCTCCTCTCTCTTTCTCTCTCTCTCTCTCTCTCCCTCTCTCTCTTTCTCTCCCTCTCCCGATAACAAGAGGAGGATGCAGGTGAAAGACACGAGAGAGAGAGAGAGAGAGAGAGAGAGAGAGAGAGAGAGAGAGAGAGAGAGAGAGAGAGAGAGAGAGAGAGAGAGAGAGGGGGGGGGGACGTCCCTTGACCCCTCTCTATCAACAGCCGATCGACACTTGTAGTTCCACGTAATTCGCTGGTGTGTGGAACGAGCGAGGATCCAGTTACCACAATGAATGTCTGCCACCTCCACCACCTCCACCTCCACCACGCCGACACCGACTCCATAAACCTTTGGCAGTCTCCATAAAATTGACTCTGAACTATAAAACCCACTGGCTGAGAAAAACACCTATGGCTTCCTAAAAAACAACACAAGAAAAACAAACTTCGATTATCCTAACAACGCTTTTAACTCGACCTCTGTTCAAGGTTTTAGTCTCCTCGTTTTCTCCTCTCATTCGTCTTCTTCCTTCTTCTTCTTCTTCTTCTTCTTCTTCTTCTTCTTCTTCTTCTTCTTCTTCTTCTTCTCCTCCTCCACGGACTTGTGAGAGGAGGAAAGAACAAGAAGAGGGAAGGAAAGAAGAAAGGTTGCCAGTAAGCTTGTACAGTAGGTGAGTTGTGATATCAGTAGGCTCCTCCACCCCTTCCCCCCCACCACCCCAACATCACCCCCCACACCTACCATCACTCCCGTCCCCCCCCCCCCCCCCCACCAGCACCATCACCACTCACACTGGCAGAGGAAGAGCACCGTAAAACCATAAATACCGGAGCGAGGGTTGAGTCCCGGGCGTGATGGGCTAAGAGGGTTGGTTCCTCATCACCGATCTCGAGGCGCTCCTCCCACGGGGCTCACGAAGGACCTACCCGATACCCGCCCGTCCCCTGGAGCTAATAATAATAATAATAATAATAATTTTAGTCTCACCCGATGGCATACAAGAGAAACAACAACATAATATATAGACGAGGGAATGAATGTGACTTGATACTTGATAGTTTATTCGGCTTGGTGTAATATAATAATGTGCATAATCAATTCTAGTCATACAAGCCACGGTCCATTAAGCCGAAACTCTTTTACGGACCACATGCCATGCTATTTTCGTTGTCTTTCGTGGACTAGAGTGGACTAATGAGATTTCGATACCCCCAAACGAGACGAGTGAGATTAGAGCGGGCACATTTAAGCAGGCGGGAATTTTTTGGTTTGACTTCACAAAGGAGTGGCCGAGTGAAAAAAGAAAAGAAAAAAAAAACCTATTTCTATGCATTTTTCTCCTTCTCTATAACATAATTTTGTCGACTAATAATATTTTGTTACCTGGATAACCTGCTTTAAGGACATGAGAGGGTACAGTACACGGATACACTTCGGGCACCTCAACTCGCTGTTTCGACCCACCATACACCTCCCCTCACTGTTTCGACCCCTCCTACACCTCTCCTCACTGTTTCGACCCCTCCTACACCTCACCTCACTGTTTCGACCCCTCCTATACCTCTCCTCACTGTTTCGACCCATCATACAATACACCTCTCCTCACTGTTTCGACCCCTCCTACACCTCTCCTCACTGTTTCGACCCCTCCTACACCTCACCTCACTGTTTCGACCCCTCCTATACCTCTCCTCACTGTTTCGACCCATCATACAATACACCTCTCCTCACTGTTTCGACCCATCATACACCTCTCCTCACTGTTTCGACCCATCATACACCTCTCCTCACTGTTTCGACCCACCATACACCTCTCCTCACTGTTTCGACCCACCATACACCTCTCCTCACTGTTTCGACCCATCATATACCTCCCCTCACTGTTTCGACCCCTCCTATACCCTGACTCATCCCCCCCTCAGATGCCGGCCACGGACTGCCACGGACAACTTGGAGAAAACAATTAAACGCTCCAGAGATGACGGGAGATAAGGAGGAAGGGGCGACCAGGAAGCCTCACGTGGAGGGGCTGACGGGCGATGGCGGAGATAGAGGAAGACTGGAGACGACAACGAGGAGGAGGAGGAGGAGGAGGAGGTCAGTTGGTTAGTAAGGAAACAAATGGGCATAAGCATACTACACACACACACACAACACATTTACATGGTCTCGTTCCTCTGTGCCGTCCTGCCCCGAGATCCCTGCCTGTACAGACGCCTGGGGTGGAAGGGAACGCCCCGATAAGCCAGTCGAAACTTACGTCCAATAAAACATATTAAAAATCAACCTCGCCGAACTTTTCTCCCACCGCGCTATTAAGTCTCTGTTGACATGTGGGCGGCGGCAGGGGCGGAGGGGTGATAGGGGGGCTGCGATGGGCGGGCTGTCCCTTCCTCCTCCCCGTTCCCGCTCGCCCCAGGTTATAAAAATCCTTGTTACAAAAAACTTTTTGTCTCGCCTTTACGAGCTTGGGCTTAATTCTGGGATTTGGAAGAGAACCTCAGCGAAGGAGATCTCGTTAGAGCGAGGGCCCGCACCCCCCCCACCCTGCCGCATCCCGGCCCAGCCCACCCCGGCTAGCGCTCGGCGGTGGCGGTAATGTAGCAGAATCGGTAGAGGAATGAAGAGAAAGAAGAAAATTAGGAAATCAGTTGAAATGAGAGCTTAGAGAAAGAAATTACAGAAAATTGGGGAGCGTTGA
This sequence comes from Chionoecetes opilio, assembly GCA_016584305.1. NCBI lineage: Eukaryota > Metazoa > Arthropoda > Malacostraca > Decapoda > Majidae > Chionoecetes > Chionoecetes opilio. Next base: position 18,620 of record JACEEZ010016752.1, read on the forward strand.
GGAAGAAATGAGGGATGGCGAGGCATGGAGGGAGTGGCGGCCTCGCTGTGTTGGCCCAGAGACCGAGCCGCACCGTCTGGCGTCTGCCGCCAACCATGAACGGCACAACTCAGAGACCTCAGAGGCTTGAGTCGGCGCACCGCTGAGGAACTTCATCACGAGCCTCCGGAGGCGTGAAAGAACGGTCCCTTATCGAGGCGTCGAAGTCTTATCTTTCGAGGCTCAAGTTTTGGCAATCGACCATCAGGGGCCGTCCTTTACACCGGCAGTGAGGCGCGGCGGAAGGCGCGGCTGTCGCTGTCTGGTTCATGTCAAGAGCTGCCACCAAATCATTTGCTCGGCCTCCCTTATCAGCTAAAGGCGCCCACACCGCCGCCCGCCCGCCCCTGCCATCACTCACCTGCCTGCCCTCACCCCTTGAGCCTAACCCCACAAAACGAAACTGAAGCAATTCTTTTTCGGCTGGAATGCATCACTGTGACTCAGGGAACATGCCTCGCGCACCGACACGTGCCTCTTGATGCAAGACATTTCATGCACTAAAAGGCTTGAAAAAAATACTATCTGCACATACGAGTATCATTTGTTTCAAGCTATTAGGAAATTAGTAGTTGGCCAACCCCTCTCACCCATACCCCACACCTCCCACAAACCCGCCATAAGGAATACAGAAAGAGGCATAGTCAGTACTCACCCCGGCCGCCGGACACTTGCCGTTGAGGATGGGCCCCGAGATGTACTCCATGCCGCGGTACTGCATCGACCCGTTGAAGCACATGTGGATGTTCTCGTTGAACTTGGCCGCGATGTCGTGGACGGAGTACACGCACACGGCGGAGGCGGTCTGCGGGTTGGCGGTGTGGCCCTTGGAGGGCGCGAAGGCGGCCACCAAGACGTGGTCGCCCTCAGCCACGCCCATGCCGGAGGCGAGGTCACTTCCGGCGACCACCAGCTTGGCGTCCTGCACCAGGTTGTAGCTGACGCCGTCGTCGCCCACGCAATCCAGCGTAATCTCCGTGTACGAGTCGTAGTTGGCGTCGGTGATGCAGGTTCTCGCCAGCCGGGAGATGTAGCCTGACTCATCCTGGCCCGGCAAGTGTGACTTCTTCTGCACTGTCACAAAGTAAGCGTAGTCGGTGGCGTTGAAGCCGTACACGTACTTCACCAGGAAGTGATCACGGTATTTGACGTCGACGCGCAGTAAGGACTGTTTTGAGAAGGAGAATTCTGCGTAGTCAAGGTCGTACAGGTTCCTGGTGGAGATGGCGGGCACATCGTGGCGGTAGTCGCCCACCGTGGTGAAGGTGGTGCCCACGTACAGGGCGGAGGACCCACCCCACTGGTTATAATGCTCGGGACCCACGAAGGCGAAGGTGGAGGATTCAGGGTCGTTCGCTGCGACGGAGCGCGGGATGAATTCTGGCGTGAGGGACAGGTTGGCAGTGCGGAACTTTTCGCAGGCACCTTGAGACACCGAGCCACACATGAGGAGTGTGAAGCCGTCGGGGTCCAGCACCAACACCTTGTTCACATTACTGGCGAAGACACGCTTGGCTTTGTTATCTTGGTCACAGCCTGACGCGTGGCACCCCGGAGAGTCGAACCTGGGTCCCGTCTCCACCCGCGCCTGCAGGTCTAGGCTGGCCGCACCCAGGGCCCATAGTCTGTTGGTGCCGCCGACGTAAAGGACGCCAACGGCTTTGTTATAGACGAGATGCTGCAGCTGCAGGCTGCTGTTTCCCGTGCAGAACTGTGCCACTATACTACTGGAGTGACGGTCCGTCTGACAGCCGCCGCCCCGGAGCGTCCGTGGCCCGGCCGCAGCCACACACACGCCACACCAACACGCCAGCAAGACTAGAACACTAAAGCTAACTCCCATCACTCCCCGCGCGCCGCAGCTCCACATTCCTTCTCTCCGGCGGTGAGGGTGGCCCGCTGGGTGGCCCTGCTGGTCCGCCCGCGCGGGCCTGCGGGCCGGGCCGGGGGAGTCTTCTGTTAGGCCACAGTCACACATGGTGCCGCGGGGGGCGCTGCTCCCGCCCTGGCCCACCCATCAACACCGCGCCCAGCCACTGCTCCTGTACAGAAAACAAAAACAACATTAGCATACAGCACATTTGGATCCGATAACAGAACACAAGCAATAATCAGGACACACCAGGTGGTGCGCGTCAGTGTGTTTTTAGGGGAGACCCGCATCCTCCTCCCCCCCCCCCACACACACAGTCCACCCAAAACACCGGAAGATGTGTCGCAACCTGTCTTGGAATGGCGGGCGTGACACAAGTGACCAGCAACCCGCGGCCCCGCCTACCCCAGCACACCACTCCGAGGCGCACATAACCACACACACACACACACACACACCTCATACTACCTCCATGCACACACACACACACACACACACACACACACATGCAAGGCTGCGGGATATGTATATCCAGAAATACTACACAATTAGGCCAACGCATTTTAAGTATGTTGCGTTAATGCAAAGTACCAGTGTGAATGTTTTGAAGAACTTGTCATTATTCATCAGATCAATTTTGAGCATGTTTAGATAAGCTAACAAGTATATCTGATTATTAGTTATCTTTATTTATATTTTTCTATGTGTCACTTAGGTTTGGAAATTGACAATTGGATTTCTCCTAACTTTTAGTTTACGTAGTACTTATCTGTATGTGCATGTATGCACACTTATCTTATTGGTATCGTTTGAAATGTCCTGCCAAATGTATTGTATCTTATAGGAGCTGTGCTCCATGCTTTATTTATAAAGTCTGAGCAATAATAAATTCTATTCTATTCTATTCTATTCATACACACACACATTTGTTCTCCGCTGTCTCTCTTCCCCCAGAGACCAAGAACAACCTGTTTGCACTGTCCAAAAACTCCATTGCACTAAAACAAATACATTAAAATATTTGTTTGTGTTGGCAAGCAAAGACAAAGAAAAAGAAAAAAATACCAGAAGATCAAGAAAAATATAATATAATACAGAAAACCACATTTCAGAGACCTAAAGCACTGGAAGATAAATTAAGCTAAAGCTGATGCCCCGAACACGAATTTTCGAGGATAATTCGCGGTGTCTTAAAATGTGAGTATAGGTCGTCGGGGTGAATGTGGTGATGTGGGTGTGGGTGTGGTAAGCTGGGAGTTTTGAAGCGAACATGTAGAGCAAAGTGAAGGGGATGTTTCAAGGGTGTTGGAGGAAAAGTAACAACGTACTCCAACATTTCCTTGCCGTAGATAAAGTTATGGCGGTGGTGGTGGGTGTGAAGACGTGGATGAATGAGGAATGAATAGCTAAGACGAATCATGATCTTTTGGAGAGCAAGTAAGGATGAATGATGGATGTATCGACGAAGGCACGGTGAGGCGATCCACTGAGGCCGAGGGAGGCTGGTGAGGGCTGGAGGAACCACCTAATCCGACCAGTTATTCTTTCTTTTCTCTCTCCTCCTCCTCCTCCTCCCTCCTCCTCCTCCTAAGCTCATCCATCGTGGTAGTGGTGGCAGAGGTGTCACGGACCTTCACTCCAAAATGCCCGTCACCCCACGTTTCCCACACCAAAGGAATAATGATAATAATACACCCACACACACACACACAATGTTAAGTGAAATCCATCATGGCTAGACATGGACCACGGCGCGCACAAGAAACGCCTCGCGCGGCACGTCCACCAAGCGGCCTCCACACGCCACAAGACTCCATAATAATCACTCTTACAACACAACACTTTCACAATTCCTATAGTAAAATAGCGAGGTAAGAGAGTCAGGCCAACAGAAGGAGCGCGCCACAAAGGAGAGGAGGATCCAGCTGCCTGCCCTGAAGGATGCGGTGACAGGGGAAGAACGTGAACTCTCGCCACACAAGAGGCCGGTGGGTGGTGGGCCGCTCTTTACGGGCGGGTGCAAGCATCTGGCTGTACGTGGCCACAGGTGCCCCGCCCATCTCGTTCATCTATTTGTTTAAGCCATAATTACTGCTATTCATGGTGTTTGCTCTAATGATGCGGCTAAAAGACCCCCTCATCTGGACCCTAACGAGGCGGCTTCTCGTCACGCGGCTCCCCTTGCGCTGCGGCGAGGCAAACACCGCTGGAGTGCCTGAAGGTAATCGTAGTATCCGTAGTGTTTACATTATTACTATAGTACAATTACCGTGCTGCCTGGATTAGGTCTTTGGTGATCGTGTGTCTGGAGAGGGCGTGAGGACCTCTACGGCGTGCCTGAGGGGCTGTCCCAAGGCCACAGTCGCAGTCAAAAGGAAACACAGGATCTAAACTAATGCCCACGACCGTCCCCATACAAGGATTTTCTGGCCACGAGTGTTAAGCCGCCCAAGACTGGCTATTGTCAACAAACTTGTCCGACACCTGTAGCGAATCTTGACCTCGGCTAACCTTAGATGTCTCCATTGCGAGGTGTTTACATTTCTGGCGTCCTCGTCTCTCTCGGAATGACACAACAGCCCTCGGACGCGGGAAGGGCGCGGCGTGCCGATGGAGGGAGTCTGATCCACAGAGATTTGCTTCATAATTCAAACGAGAGACTGTCCGAACATATGCCGAGGGACACTGGTCGCGGGGACACTGTGGTTGTGGGGACATGCAGGTGACCACGATAGAAGGGGGGAAGGAGGAAGAGAAGGAGGAGAAGGAGGAGGAGGAGGAGGAGGCAAGGAAGTGAATAGTTAGCATGTAGTAATGAAGTATGTCGCGAAAAAAAAGGAAGAAAAAGGAGAAAAAAAAGGAAGAAAAAGGAGGAGAAAAAAAAGGAAGAAAAAGGAAGAGATAAAGAACGGGAAGAGGCAGAGATGTGGTGGTAAAAGAGTGAAGGAAGAAGAGGAGGAGGAGGAGGGGGATCGGGATGAAAGTCTGACAGGCACAGGAGGTGAAAAATCAGTGTGATTCGCTGAGTCATGTCAGATAATTTGGCAACAACGGAGGCGGTGGCGGAATGAGGCGGAGAGGGGCGGAGGGAGTGACGCCTCTCTGCACGGTGACGCGGGTGTTGTGTAGGAGGAGGAGGAGGAGGAGGAGGAGGAAAGAGGAAAAAAAAAGGAGGAGAGGAAATGGGAGGAGGAAGAACTATTATTTTTAAGTATTCTTCGCTTTGTATACAATCCTTCAGAGTCCTTCACGAGCCTCTTCGTTCCTTCACGCATCCTTCAGGAGTCATGGAAGGGCATTGAAAGTCCCACAGCATTGCTATAGCATTCCTAGGATTTTATAAGTCCTTTGATAATCGCATGGGTGGCTCAAATAGGGATTAATACTAATACTAATACTGAAAATACTAATACTGATCGTTGTAGTGAAGTAATGATTAATCTAGCAATGCCTATCATAATTTTATCTCTTGTAGTAAGTTTTATCTAAATTGTGGTTTTTAAGGAATATCTGGAAGTATAATTTGTCATTGTAAATTGGCTGAAATAGGGATTTCTAATCATTATAACTGAAAACTAACTCCAGATTCGTGTTCAGCATACCCGATAACTGCTAGGAACAAATTTTCAAGCAAATCTATTTTAAAATAAATATTGCAAATTTTGCAAGGGGAATGCCTTGATTTTTTTTAGAAAATCACGTTTTTTTCAATAACTAAATAAACGATGGCAGATAAGTGCAACATGTCAAGAGAAGAAAATATGAAGTAGATCAAGGGTTATTATTTGGCGAAAAGCAAAAAAATATTGATTGGTAAATAACCGAGAAAATAACATTCGTGTACATTTATACAAAATATCAATTTTCTCAACAACCATGAGATGTTTTGACAAACCGATTACTGCATCATGTAGAACACCTAAAGATGAACCTTTGTTACTTCGATAAGTTTTTTTCTACGGATCATAGTTTTGCGGTAAAATAACAAAAACCTGATCGTCGTCAATTTTGGAATATTTTTGAGCAGCCATAAATCCGAAATATTATTTTTCGCTAGATAAGTGGAAATACCGGAGATACAATTGTAGATCCATCCATTTACAACGACTTTTGCTGGATAAGTGTTGCTGTGTAAGAAACAAGTTGGGAGCTGAACTGGAAAAAGTAACTATATATGTTTATAATTCAGAAACCGTTCAAGATAGGTCAGTGTAGACGCAGAGACCAGTATTGCCACCTCAGTGTAGGGGAAGGGACTAACTCTATACAATGTTAAACTGTATGCATGCATTGTAATATATCATAGTTCTAATTTAAATCAGCTTTACTTTCAAAATCGCAAGTTAAATTGAGCCTAAGAACAAATACTAGAAATTGCAACCCAGCATATTTTATTAACATCTACATACTTGTAACTTCATACAATCATCACCACCACGACACCACTACATCCCTCCCTCCTGTACCCTTTCCCCTCTATCAACACCACCACCACCATCACCACCACCACCACCCCCGCAGCGGCGCACCAGTAAAACACACGACCCGGAACATTCCAAACTGTTTTCCCACGTCGAGAATGGACCCAAGAACCAATTTTGGGATTAAATGCCTGACGATTACCAACCCTAAAGACCTTGTTCCTGCATTCTAATGTTACCTCTCACAGCTACTTCAGGAGGAGGAGGAGGAGGAGGAGGAGGAGGAGGAGGAGGAGGAGGAGGAGGAGGAGGAGGAGAGGAGGAGGAGGAGGAGGACTGCTAAGACAAAACGGCTATGAAGAGAAGAGCGTAAGAGAAGAGGAAGAGGAGCAACAAGGAAACAAGGACACAAACGACAACAACAAACACGACCATGTAAGAGAATAATTGAAGAGGAAGAGTAGGAAGATCAGATGAAATAGAGGAAGAGGAGGAATAGCAGAAGGAGGAACAGGAGGAGAAGGAGGAACAGGAGGAGGAGGAACAGGAGGAGAAGGAGGAATAGGAAGAAAGTGAAATTCTAACTCAGTTTCCTCTGTTCCGTTCACGTGATAATGGAATGTAATCTTGTTTCTCGATCCGTCGCGCCTCTAGACAATTACATAACATCACAAGCATCACACACACACACACACACACACACACACACACACACACACACACACACACACACACACACACACACACACACACACACACACACACACACACACACACACACACTTGCTTGGATTAATGGCGGAAGTAATTAGACCAACCACATATAGATTGCATTGCATGTATATACCTTCTCTCTCTCTCTCTCTCTCTCTCTCTCTCTCTCTCTCTCTCTCTCTCTCTCTCTCTCTCTCTCTCTCTCTCTCTCTAAGATGTGATTTAAAGCATAAATTGATAATCCTACCGTAAAATAATGTCCCCCCCACACACACACACACACACGCATACACACACACACACACAACATACAACACACACACACACACACACACACACTCAATACAAACAACACACACCACATACACTACAAAACACAACAACACTCAAATACCTTAATTGGAAACGAACAAATCAATACGACTATTTGAATAAAAATATACTCAAACGCCTATAATTGGATTAAACGATTTCAAATGATTTGGGAAAAAAAATTACATACTAATCACACACACACACACAGACACACACACACACACACACACACACACACACACACACACAGCACCCAAATAAAATAACTTAATACAATTACAAGAATCATCATAAATATTACACAGGTGAGCAAATATAATAAATTAAAAAAAAACACACACGAAAACTATAGAGGGGAGAATGGATAAGCTTGAAAACTATAGCGGGGAGAATGGATAAGCTTGAAAACTATAGCAGGGAGAATGGATAAGCTTGAAAACTATAGAGGGGAGAATGGATAAGCTTGAAAACTATAGCGGGGAGAATGGATAAGCTTGAAAACTATAGAAGGGAGAATGGATAAGCTTGAAAACTATAGAGGGGAGAATGGATAAGCTTGAAAACTATAGAGGGGAGAATGGATAAGCTTGAAAACTATAGAGGGGAGAATGGATAAGCTTGAAAACTATAGCGGGAGAATGATAGTTGAACTAGGGGAGAATGGATAAGCTTGAAAACTATAGAAGGGAGAATGGATAAGCTTGAAAACTATAGCGGGGAGAATGGATAAGCTTGAAAACTATAGAAGGGAGAATGGACAAGCTTGAAAACTATAGCGGGGAGAATGGATAAGCTTGAAAACTATAGAAGGGAGAATGGATACGCTTGAAAACTATAGCGGGGAGAATGGATAAGCTTGAAAACTATAGAAGGGAGAATGGATAAGCTTGAAAACTATAGAGGGGAGAATGGATAAGCTTGAAAACTATAGAAGGGAGAATGGATAAGCTTGAAAACTATAGCGTGGAGAATGGATAAGCTTGAAAACTATAGCGGGGAGAATGGATAAGCTTGAAAACTATAGCGGGGAGAATGGATAAGCTTGAAAACTATAGCGGGGAGAATGGATAAGCTTGAAAACTATAGCGGGGAGAATGGATAAGCTTGAAAACTATAGTGGGGAGAATGGATAAGCTTGAAAACTATAGAGGGGAGAATGGATAAGCTTGAAAACTATAGTGGGGAGAATGGATAAGCTTGAAAACTACAGCGGGGAGAATGGATAAGCTTGAAAACTATAGAAGGGAGAATGGATAAGCTTGAAAACTATAGAGGGGAGAATGGATACGCTTGAAAACTATGGAGAGGAGAATGGATAAGCTTGAAAACTATAGAGGGGAGAATGGATAAGCTTGAAAACTATAGCGGGGAGAATGGATAAGCTTGAAAACTATAGAGGGGAGAATGGATAAGCTTGAAAACTATAGAGGGGAGAATGGATAAGCTTGAAAACTATAGAGGGGAGAATGGATAAGCTTGAAAACTATAGAGGAAAGAATGGATAAGCTTGAAAACTATAGAAGGGAGAATGGATAAGCTTGAAAACTATAGAAGGGAGAATGGATAAGCTTGAAAACTATAGAGGGGAGAATGGATAAGCTTGAAAACTATAGCGGGGAGAATGGATAAGCTTGAAAACTATAGAGGGGAGAATGGATAAGCTTGAAAACTATAGAGGGAGAATGGATAAGCTTGAAAACTATAGAGGGGAGTGAGTGGGAAGGGCGTGGGAGGTCATACAGTGGTGCTTTTTGAGCGAGTGTCTTAATGTCCTTTAGTAGCTTCTTTGACAGGCGTGGAGTGAAGGAGAAGGTGAGACTCGAGAAGGTTAGAGGAGCGTTTAGGTGACACTTGACTAGGAGAAGTAGGAGGATGGGAGGACATAAGGACAAGGTAGGAGGCTGGAATAAGGAAGAGGAATGGGGAAGAGGTAGAAGTGGAGGAGGAGGAGGAGGAGGAGGAGGAGGAGGGGGGGGAGGAGGAGGAAGAGGAGGAGGAGGAGGAGGAGGAGGAGGAGGAGGAGAGGAGGAGGAGGAGGAGGAGGAGGAGGAGGAGAAGGGACATTTTCATACTGGGCGGCATGCTCAGGTGCTTCCTCTTGAGAACTTGTTAAAGGCGACCTAAGGATCATACCTGGTGTGTGTGTGTATGTGTGTGTGTGTGCGTGGGTGTGTGTGTGTGTGGGGGGGGTATATTTGAACCCACTCTCGGAAATATTCTAGTATTCGAAAGAGGACATTTTATTATTTTATTCTTTGTTTGATATTCACCAAAATATACCTACATCTATTCACTGTCAGATAAATAACACACACACGCACACACACACACACACACACACACGAACACACACACACACACACGCCACGCTACTTATCCCTAAACTCGAGCAGAAAATATCAGGAAATTGTGAATCTGGCAAGTAATAACAATCGCCTCTTTGAATATGCAAATACTCCCCCTTGTGTCATCCCGTCTCCCACTTTCCATCTCCTACCACTCCTTCCTTTCCTCCATCCTTCCCTCAACATCCAGCGGCTTCATCCCCCCCTCCCCTACACACAGAGCAAGGCACCCCACGGCCCACAGGCTATACTCTGAAAGGCGTCCATAGAATCTTTAGAGAGGGAGAGAACTCAACACCCACACTCGTTTTCACAGACAATTTTCACATTCCCAACAAAATGACCATGATGCGAATACTGCCGTCGTAACTGCAAATGTCATAGACCGCGGCATATTCCAGGCCGTAACGGAGGGGGCGAAGTACTCTACACACTAACCTGCTATTTAGAACGAGGTGTGCAAGAAGAAATAAAAGGAAATAGGTGTGAGAGAAGAAATAGAAGGAAATAATCTTACTTTAATCCGTTCTTCCGCTCATTAATGTAGTATACACTTATAACCCGTACTGTAGCCTAACCTAACCTCAATATAACCTAACACTAACCTAACCTAACCTGGTAAAATTCTAGTCTTTCTCGCCCTTAGGTCTCGTTAGGAAGTTATTGGTAAGGTTAGATTAACACTTATAATTCGTACTAACCTAACCTCAATATAACCTAACCTAACCTAACCTAACCTAACCTGGCAAAATTCTAGTTCTTTCTCGCCCTTAGGTCTTAAGAGGTTATTGGTAAGGTTAGATTAACACTTATAATTCATACTAACCTAACCTCAATATAACCTAACCTAACCTAACCTAACCTAACCTAACCTGGTAAAATTCTAGTTCTTTCTCGCCCTTAGGTCTCGTTAGGAGGTTATTGGTAAGGTTAGATTAACACTTATAACCTACGTACCTAACCTAACTTCAATAACAACTAACCTAACCTAACCTAACCTGGTAAAATTCTAGTTCTTTCTCGCCCTTAGGTCTCGTTAGGAGGTTATTGGTAAGGTTAGATTAACACTTATAACCCGTACTGTAGCCTAACCTAACCTCAATATAACATAACCTAACCTAACCTAACCTGGTAAAATTCTAGTCTTTCTCGCCCTTAGGTTCGTTAGGAGGTTATTGGTAAGGTTAGATTAACACTTATAATTCATACTAACTAACCTCAATATAACCTAACCTAATATAACCTATCCTAACCTAACCTAACCTGGTAAAATTCTAGTTCTTTCTCGCCCTTAGGTCTCGCTAGGAGGTTATTGGTAAGGTTAGATTAACACTTATAATTCGTACTGTTTGTATATTAGTTTGTCTTTTTTGGTGTTTAAATAATAATACTGATGATACATTATTTCTTGTGTATAGGAGGATCTTAGGCTACAATGTTTTTAGATTAGTTTATCTTTCTCGGTGTATAAATAATAATAATAATGATAATAAATTGTGTCTTTGTATAGGAGGCCGTTATGCTATACCAACAACGCGATGTGTTTCTCTTCTTCTCTCTGTTACATGTTAAGCGTCATTTTATGCAGATAAGGCCATAAATCTGTCAAAACATTCTAGCGATGTTTTGAGGTATGACACACCTGCTTCCGGAAGGTTAGGGAAGGGAGGAGTGGATTTTTTTTTTTTTTTTACGTTGAAGCCACATGTATATATTATATTTGCTTTGCTTTAGTACTTCAGTTAACTCCCTCCTATCTGTGTGTCATGATGTTATTGTTTTAAGATACATGAGTGAGAGGGGAGGGAAAGGGTTATTCTATTTTGTTTTAGGTTATTTGAGGTTATTTGAGGTTTATTTTTGGTTATTGAGGTTTATTCTATTTTATTTTAGGTAATTTTAGGTTATTTGAGGTTTATTATAGGTTATTTTAGGGTATCTATTTGTTTAGGTTATTGAGTATTTGAGGTTTATTATAGGTTATTTTAGGGTTATTCTATTTTGTTTTAGGTTATTTGAGGTTATTTGAGGTTTATTATAGGTTATTTTAGGTTTATTCTATTTTGTTTTAGGTTATTTGAGGTTATTTGAGGTTTATTATAGGTTATTTTAGGTTTATTCTATTTTGTCTTAGGTTATTTGAGGTTATTTGAGGTTTATTATAGGTTATTTTAGGTTTATTCTATTTTTTTAGGTTATTTGAGGTTATTTGAGGTTTATTGTAGGTTATTTTAGGTTGTGATGGTTGTTCCCTCCTTGTTGTGTTTCCAATCATACAACATTTTCCGCGGCATATTAACGTATTTCCTTACAAATCATATACTGTATTGGATATATTAACAATCTTCCATAATAACTAAGCAGCTTGTTTGATTGAATAAATAGGAGATAAGAGAAGACTGGTATGTAGTATATAATTTCGTATCTTATAGAAGTGGCGTGAGATAACCAATAAACTCTATTAGATAATTTTATACACACAATATAAATTAACACATACCATAACTAGGATCACAAAATTAAGACTAAATAAGAACAAATAAACTGGAGATCAGAGAAAACTGGGGTATGTATATTTTCGTATATTAACCCCTTGAGACCCAGAACGTAATTTCCATTGTAATTTGGGTACCATAAGACGATTTTGGAGTGAATATAAGCAATATATTATAGCTATGACCTGTTCAGTATCCTTTCCACTAACTAATTTGGTATTTTTAAGTTAGTTTTCGTTATATTATGGCTAACAACAGACATTTTTTATAGCAAAGGAAAGATCTGGGCGTGAAGGGTTTAAAGAAGTGACGTTAAAACACCATTAAACTCTAGATCATGTTCCATACACGTCCATCAAACTATAAATAAACACATCCCAAACTAAGACTCAATATAACCGTGAAAATCGCCTCCACGAGTCCACGAGTCCACAAACAAACACAATGTAACGCCAAGAACAATACTTGACAGCCCGTGATAACTTTACTAGTCCTTGACCAGTCCTTAGTTCTGGTGATCTTAGGGACAACAGGGTGAGTCCCCGAGGGTACGACACCACAAGGGACAATGACCTTTAAGGGGCGAGGACGTGAGGGCGACGGTGACGTGACGAGGGATGTTACAGTAGCGAGGGGTCGGCGGGAGTAAGCTGGCGCGACTCGACAAAGGATCATTTACGGATTCTGACGCCAGTGTATTTCAGTCTGGCGGTGAAAAACCCTCCGTCAATGGGGCATCAGTGAGCCTGGCCGGGCATGAATGGGCAGAAAAGGGCATAAAAGGGGGCAACAAAGCCGGGACAGGAAAAGGAGGGGAGGAGAAGGCAATAGAGGCTGGTTCTTGGTTCCTGGGCAATACCAACGCCTTCCTTCCTTCCCTGTGAGGTGAGCGATGGAGGAAAGGCATGGAAAAGAAGGGAAAAGAAGGGAAAAAGAAGGGAACAAGAAGGGAAAGGGAGTGAAAAGAAGGAAAAGGGAGTGAAAAGAAGGGAAAGGGAGTTAAAAGAAGGGAACAAGAAGGGAAAGGGAGCGAAAAGAAGGGAACAAGAAGGGAAAGGGAGTGAAAAGAAGGGAACAAGAAGGGAAAGGCAGTTAAAAGAAGGGAACAAGAAGGGAAAAGGAGTAAAAGAAGGGAACAAGAAGGGAAAGGGAGTGAAAAGAAGGGAACAAGAAGGGAAAGGGAGTGAAAAGAAGGGAACAAGAAGGGAAAGGGAGTGAAAAGAAGGGAACAAGAAGGGAAAGGGAGTGAAAAGAAGGGAACTAGAAGGGAAAGGGAGTGAAAAGAAGGGAAAGGGAGTGAAAAGAAGGGAAAGGGAGTGAAAAGAAGGGAAAGGGAGTGAAAAGAAGGGAAAGGGAGTGAAAAGAAGGGAACAAGAAGGGAAAAGAAGGGAACAAGAAGGGAGAGGGAGTGAAAAAAAGGGAACAAGAAAGGAACAAGAAGGGAAAAGGAGTGAAAAGAAGGGAACAAGAAGGGAAAGGGAGTGAAAAGAAGGGAACAAGGAGGGAACACGAACACTCGCACCTATGACACACACACACACACCTTCCTTCACAAACACTCCCTCCCTCGCCTTTCCAAAAGCCCAAAAGATTTCAAAGGCCGCGGGTTCTGTGATACTTCCCCTCCTCCCCCTCCTTCAAAACCCGCCCCTTCCTCCTCCCCCCGGCGCCTCCACACCCACACACACCCACAGTCCCCACACACACCCACGCAAGTCGGCGACACGCACACAATCAGGGAAGAATGCGGCAGCGGTCACGGCGTGTTCTTAGGGACAAACGCACGGCGGCTTTCACGCTTAAATGCGACTCTCGGGCGGAGGAGGTTCATCGGCGGGGCCAGAGGGCGTGAGGGCGTCGCCACACGCCCTCCAAACACAGTCACGCCTCGTTATCTGGGTAGAAGAGAGGTGTTGGAGGCTATTCTGAATGTACCTTTAGATGAAGTGCCTCCTTTCTCACTCTCTCTCTCTCTCTCTCTCTCTCTCTCTCTCTCTCCTCTCTCTCTCTCTCTCTCTCTCTCTCTCCTCTCTCTCTCTCTCTCTCTCTCTCTCTCTCTCTCTCTCTCTCTCTCTGCCTAGCCCGCTTTTTTTTCCACACACACACACACACACACGTATACACCCACACACACACACAGTAACACACACACACACACACACACACACACGTCACTCCCGTCACGCCACAGTCGCACATAAACAATAGACACACACACACACACACACCACACACACACACACACACACACACACACACACACACATGACGTTGCCTGACCCGAAACAAATAAAGGAAGATACAAACAATCACTCATGAACACAAAGGCGATGAGGCACACGGAGAAAAGGGAATGAAAGGGGCCGTGATTTCCTCCCTTTCCCTCTTTCCTTCACTCTTACACACACACACACACACACACACACACACACACACACACACACACATACACACACACAATTGTAGCCATTCCTAACACACACACAATATTAGCCATTCCTAACACACACACACAATTGTAGCCATTCCTAACACACACACACACACAATTGTAGCCATTCCTAACACACAAACACACAATTATAACCATTCCTAACACACACACACACAATTGTAGCCATTTCTAACCCCTCTTTCCCACAAAACAGCCCGAAAACTAGGAATTAGGTAGGAAAAAGGAATATAGAGTAGCCATTCCTAACCCTCTTTCCCACAAAACAGCCCAAAAACTAGGAACAAGGCAGGAAAAAGGAATATAGAGTAGTAATTCCTAACCCTCTTTCCCTCAAAACAGCCCAAAAACTAGGAACAAGGCAGGAAAAAGGAATATAGAATTACTCCACCCCAAAAAATTAAGCTCCACCAACCAGCGTGATTACGAGAGGAGGGAGGAAGCTGATGAGGCGAGAAATTACTGCAGGGAAGCATCATTATACCTCGACCACCTTACCTGACGTTACTCTCTCTCTCTCTCTCTCTCTCTCTCTCTCTCTCTCTCTCTCTCTCTCTCTCTCTCTCTCTCTCTCTCTCTCTCTGTTTCTGTCTCTCTCTGTTTCTGTTTATGTTTCTCTCTCTCTCTCTCTCTCTCTCTCTCATCTCTCTCTCTCACTCTCTCTCTCTCTCTCTCTCTCTCTCTCTCTCTCTCTCTCTCTCTCTCTCTCTCTCTCTCTCATCCCCTCGTATCTCATCAATTCATCAGTCTAGTTCGCCGCTCGCTCCCTCGGTCTGTCTGTCTATCTTGTCTGTCGGTCAATCAGTCGGACTATTTTGCTGCAGTTCAGTTCGGTTTTCTGACTTTCATAGATTTTTAGCGTGATAATTTTGTTCCTTAGTTCCTGTCTTTCTCTCTTCCTTACCTAACATTCTTTCCTTGGTATCCAATATTCATTTTTCTTTAAGTAAGTCGGTCTTTTCCTAATCGTTTGACCTTGTTCTGCACCTTGATGTTATCCTGCTTTTAAATTTAGATATTCCATTTTGCCTCAAGTTTAATTTTTTATATTTCTCTCTTCCCTTCTTGCTTCTTCTTCCCTTTCTTTCTTTTTTCTTTCGAATCCATTCCACTCCATTTAACATATTTTTCTCATCCATATTATTACTTCTGATATCTCTTTCTCTCTCTCTCTCTCTCTCTCTCTCTCTCTCTCTCTCTCTCTCTCTCTCTCTCTCTCTCTCTCTCTCTCTCTCTCTCTCTCTCTCTAACAATACCTTATTTTCGCTCTCCAATCCTGTTTTCGCCTATCTCTCCATCGCCTTCATGCCCACCCCACGACCTTCTTTACCTCCTCCTCCTCCTCCTCCTCCTCCTCCTCCTCCTCTCTATCGCCTTCTGTTATTTCTCCACCTTCCCCTTCGTTTCCTTGTTAATATTTCGCTTCCATTTCCTCGTTATTCCTTCTATTGCTGCTTCCACACTACACCACTCAGGTCTCTTAGAATTATTCCACCTCCATCCACCTTACTTAACAGCCTCCAGACGGAAATTCCTTGTCAGTCCTCATCCTCTTCCACAGTAGATTCCTCCTACTCATCCTTCCTTTATAACCTCCTTCCTCCACTCATTACACCCTTAAAACTCCTACACACTCCCTCTAAAAACCCATCTAGTCTATACTTGCAAGTCACTCCACCTTTCCACCTCTTTAACATACCTTCCCTACCATTCTTTCCACCCAACCAAGGTCCCCCAACCCCCTCCACCTTATTCTTCCACCACCTGCAGGACCCAAAACATTCCCCAATGGGTAGAGCGGGTGGAGGCGAAGGGCACAGATGATTGATATTAGAGAAGCATATAGAGTAAGGGAGCAGTAGGTAAGCATAAGAGTAGGTAAGCATAAGAGTAGGTAAGGTACGCATAAGGCAGTAGGTAAGCATAAGAGTAGGTAAGCATAAGAGTAGGTAAGGTACGCATAAGGCAGTAGGTAAGCATAAGAGTAGGTAAGCATAAGAGTAGGTAAGCATAAGAATAGGGAAGCATAGGTAACGGAAGGAGGAGGAGTATATGAGAAAAGAAAGGGAGGCATGGATGTCAGGCGAGATCAGATGGATGTTGGAAGAAATGGGTAACAGGAGGGAACTGGGTGAGAGCAGGTAAAGTAGCCATCAAGGAAAGGAATGAAGGTCAAAGTAGGAGGAGGAGAGGAAGGAGGAGGATTGAAAGGTGCGGAAAGGAGAGAGGGAAAGGACAAGTGTGAGACAGAGGAATACGTCAACGAGAGGGAAATATATAAAGAAGCAGAGGAATGAGGAACGAATGAGAAATGGTGAGACGGAGGAAAAGTAGAAAGAAATAACATAAGAAGAGGTACAGAGCAATATCGAGAGAGAGAGAGAGAGAGAGAGAGAGAGAGAGAGAGAGAGAGAGAGAGAGAGAGAGAGAGAGAGAGAGAGAGAGAGAGAGAGAGAGAGAGAGAGAGAGAGAGAGAGAGAGAGAGAGAGAGAGAGAGAGAGAGAGAGAGAGAGAAGGGAAAGGATTACTCGAGAAATTACAAGGATAGACATGCAAATTACAACAGTGTTATTTATGTTGGAGTCAGGCGGGGCAGGGCGGGTGATGAGGAGCAAGATACACGTTGGGGAGACAAAAGGCGAGCACCTCCTACTCCTCCTACTTCTCGTAAACCAAGGGACTAACAGCAGGTAAACCCCAACCTGAACTACCTACCTTTAACCCCCAACTCTCCCCCCCTCCCCCCCTTTCTTCCCCTCCTTAGGTAGTCACGACTTGAGATGATTTCATGAGATGTCGCCTGAGTCGTCTGGATATTTTCGAGTCGTGTGTCGTTAAGGGGTGGTCGTAGTTCCGGTGTGTGTGTGTGTGTGTGTGTGTGTGTGTGTGTGTGTGTGTGTGTGTGTGTGTGTGTGTGTGTGTGTGTGTGTGTGTGTGTGTGTGTGTGTGTGTGTGTGTGTGTGTGTGTGTGTGTGTGTGTGTGTGTGTGTGTGTGTGTGTGTGTGTGTGTGTGTGTCACTGTGTGTGTGTGTGTGTGTGTGTGCGCGTGTGTGTATATATAAAGCGTTAAAAAGAAAAGAAATATCACCCATCCATTGCTTCTACATTCTTATACATACCACCACCACCACTATACTACAATAACTTCTACCACAACATCCACCGTATCCAGCTTCACCATAAACACCATAACTCTTTGCCTCATCCATACCACCACCACTATACCACCACAACCAAGCCACATTATGTAGTTACTATTATCCCTACCACCACCATTCTTCGCCCTCGCCTTCACAAAATCCACCCCCACCACCCCCACCACCACCACGGCCCGGAGGTAGCTAATGCATAAGCTAAAAGGGTAAAGGGGGGATGGGGAAGGATGGGGAGGGCAGGGGAGAAGGCTGGAAGAGGAAGGAGGGGAAGAAAGAAGGGGAAGGAGGGGGATGGATGAGGAGGGAAGGGGAGAAGGCTGGTGGGAGGAGCAGGTAAGAAGGCTAGGAAGGAAGTTTTGAATACATTATAATTAAGGTTGAAGGCGAACTCACAGCAAATAAGATTCCTTTATAACAACACTGGCCTTTGCATCACCCCGTTAGCCTTGACACGGGAAGCTGTGGCGGTGTTGCTGTGCCTTGTTGTGAAGGAGACGCCCTGTGCTGTGTTAATAGGAGAGTTAGGAGCAAAGCCTTTATAGTTAGTTTAAGTTAGGTTAGGTTAGGTTAGGTTAGGTTAATCGATAATAATGCCTTCTCTCTTGCCCTTCTCCTAATTATAATGGCTTTAATTGGGAGGCTGTCGTGACGGGGAGAGGGAGAGAGGGAGAGAGGGAGAGAGGGAGATGAAAATGTGCTGTGAGGGAAAAGTACAAAGCTATAAATGCTGTATTGTAGATAGGACAGAAAGAATGTTGATGCTGAGGAAGAAAGGTGAATGTGGAAGGAAGGGAAATGTGGAAGAAAAAGGAATGTGGAAGAAAGAATGTGGATGCTGTGGAAGAAATGTGAATGTGGAATGTGGAAGGAAGGGAAATGTGGAAGAAAAAGGAATGTGGAAGAAAGAATGTGGATGCTGTGGAAGAAATGTGAATGTGGAATGTGGAAGGAAGGGAAATGTGGCGGAAAAAGGAATGTGGACGAAAGAATGTAAATGCTGTGTGCTGTGTTGTAAGGGAAAGACAGGTGTGTTGTAAATAGAGACGGAATCAGGTGTAGATAGATAGATAGA
>JACEEZ010016752.1:47500-60000 GCA_016584305.1 Chionoecetes opilio
GATAGGCGGTCATAGGCAGTAGGGTGGAAGTGGTTGGGGAATAGGTAGAATAGAAGGAGAAGGAGATGGAGAGGGAATAGATCGTACGGAAATAAGAGTCAAGATTAGAATAGGAAAAAAAATAGTAGATAGAATAGTATAGAATAGCATAGAAGGATAAAATAAATAGAATAGGAAGGTAAAGGAGTAAGAGAAAGAGGAAGAGAACATGTATGTCAGAAAATAAATGATTAACATCTGGTCTGGTACCTTAGGCCCTTCTGGTTCTTAAGACTGTAGGTAAATAATATAGTTCACAATAATAGAGAACTGGTAGAGGTAAAAAAAAAAAATTAAAGGTGCTATAAAAGTGCTCAAAAAGTTATTTGACAGGAGAGGAAGCGAAGGGGGGACAATAAAAGGGGGAAAGGCAAGGGGAAGGTAAGGAAAGGGAAAAATTGTGAGGAGAGACAAGAGTGAAAGGAAGAGGAATGGGTATGGATTTGGAGAGGGGAAAAGACAAGAGGAGAGAAAAGAGGGATGAATGACTGGGTTAGGGAGAAACGACAGGACGACAGGGGAAGCAAGGCACGGCATCAGGAAAAGGGAAAACACAGTACAGGGGTGAAAAGGGTAGGGGGAAGTGGGGAAGCGAGACCAGGTGTGTGGGTATAGGTGGGTGTGTGGGCGGGTGAGGAGGAAGGGACCACATTCCACACTCACGCTCCCTGGAAAAATTGGATGACTTAAATTACTTCACGCGCTGATTAAGGTGCACCAACATGACCATTATGCGGCCAGCGTGCAAGGGCGATTAGGCGTGCGTGAGGGGCCGCCGCATAAGCCCTCCTCGTCTCCGCAAATTGTCAAAGGATTAACTGATCGTGCAGGGAGTGACGTATCCAGGATCTAGCAGCAGAAGCAGCAGCAGACCTCGTGCAGGCTCTCCTACGCCACCTGATGAAGAAGCGACAGAGGGAAGGGCAACAGAGGGGCCAAGCCAAGGGCAACAGGAGGCAAGGGCAACATAAGAGGAAAGGGCAACAGGAGGCAGGGCAACAGAGGCAAGGGCAACAGAAGGGGCAAGGGAAGCTAGAGGAGCAACAGCTACTCTTCCACCCTCTTTTTTTCTCTCACTCTTCCTCCCCTTCACTAACTCTCTGGGAGGGAAAAAGGAAATGGATTTTAACCTCAAAGTCAGAAAACGCAATCCAGCCTCGGCGTCACCGCGGACAAGCGTGGAAACGAACACAACAAAGCCGCCTGTTGCAACACCCTCCGGCCTGCCAGGAGAAGGGCACGCCACTACCGCCTCTACCACCCACGGCGACGGAGGCGAGAAGGCGGGACCGTCCATGCTGGGGTTGGGGTCCTGTGGCCGCCGCGACTCCAAGACGTGGTCGCCAATGCATGGTTGATCTGCGGTGAAGGTCTGTGTTGCTTAGTCCACCAGAGGGGCTTTATGGAGAGGCCCTCCCCGCTCCCCCTGCTGCTGCTGATGATGATGATTCCTTGCCTCCCCGCCACGAGAAAAGATGCCGGGAAAGGAGTGGTTCATAATTGACATGCGAAGAAGTAATCCTTTTGATAGTAAGCAACGCGACAACACAACTGCCTGTCATCTCTTCCTCCACCTGCACTCCCCTGCCTCGAGGTGTATGCGTGTGTGTGTGTGTGTGTGTGTGTGTGTGTGTGTGTGTGTGTGTGTGTGTGTGTGGTGTGTGTGTGTGTGGTGTGTGTGTAAGAACATCACAGTGCTCATGGTATTTTACGCAAACATCTTGCGAAACCACGTTCATCGCACCGAACACGACACCGGCCAACAACACTGACACGAGAAAAAACACGCTGACTTTACCAGAAAAAAAAAATCACAGAATACATACAAACACAATGCAACAAAGCCTGACCTCCAGCCCCAAGCCACAACAGAGAGAGAGAGAGAGAAAGAGAGAGAGAGAGAGAGAGAGAGAGAGAGAGAGAGAGAGAGAGAGAGAGAGAGAGAGAGAGAGAGAGAGAGAGAGAGAGAGCTGCTTCTGAGGGCATCCACGCGCTGAAGAAGACCGTCGCTAAATCTCGCCCTGGGGACATGAATCATCTTAACGCCAAGACCTGACTGACCAAGACGAAGAAGAATAGAGGAAGAAAGAAGGTCGAGGAAGAATAGAGGAGAAAGAAAGAAGGGCGAGGAAGAATAGAGGAGAAAGAAAGAAGGACGAGGAAGAATAGAGGAGGAAGAAAGAAGGACGAGGAAGAATAGAGGAGAAGAAATAGAGGAGGAAGAAACAAGGATGACGAGGAGGAGATAGGAAAACTAACGCAAAATAAAACTACACTACGAAAAGAACTAGGGAATGAAAGGTCAAGACTACAAAGGAGAGACGCGAGACAAAGAGTTGCTGATTTACCATTACATTGTCTCTACTTTCATTTTCGTCCCATGTGAGAGACTGGCAGTGTCACGGCGCTCCTGGAGGCGGGGGAAGGGGGGGAGTGAGGGAGTGAAGGACGGGAAGGAGTGAGTGAGGGAAGGACGGGAGACTGAGGGAGTGAGGAAGTAAGAGACGGGAAGGGTAGTGAAGGAGTGACGGAAAGGAGTGAGTGAGGAAAGGAAAGGAGTGAGTGAGGGAGTGAAGGGAGGGAAGGAGTGAATGAGGGAGGGACGGGAGACTGAGGGAGTGGTGAGGGAAGTAGAGACGGGATTGGGAGTGACGGAGTGACGAAAAGGAGTGATGAGGGAAGGAAAGGAGAGTGAGGGAGTGAAGGAAGGGAAGGGTAGTGACGGAGTGACGGAAAGGAGTGAGTGAGGGAAGGAAAGGAGAGTGAGGGAGTGAAGGAAGGGAAGGAGGGAGGGAGTGACAGAAAAGAGAGTGAAGGAGTGAGGGAGTAACGGAGGGAGGGAAGGGAAGGAGTGAGTGAGTGAGTGATATTAACAAGAGTGATACCATGAGTTAGGGAAAAATGAGGAGAGGCAGGGGATAAGATGGAAATTTGACAGATTAGACTTATGGAAAGGCAACAGTGATGGGCGGATGGAATGTATGAATAATAAATAAAGGAAAAGAATTGCAAAGACATATGTTAAAAAGGTAAACAGCAGACAGCGGTGATAAGCAAAATATAAAGATTTCCTTGTCATTCAAAAGTCGGTTATTTTCTTCAGTAGCCTTCAGGAGAGGCTTAAATATCTGGACCTTAAGTGGTAATGACTCAAGGGTGACTAAATAAATGCATAGATAGCCAAGAGTCATGACAAGAATCTGAAGAAAATAGTAAAGATAGTCTGTCTATATTTTCTGGTATGACGAAATAATGACGCTATACAGCACACACACACACACACACACACACACACATACACACACACACAGTACACACACACACACAGTACACAAAGTACACACACACACACACACACACACACACACAGTTAAAGAGAAAAATAAAGGACCATATCAATTAAAGGTGAGTTTGCCAAGTGTGTGTGTGTGTGTGGTGTGTGTGGTGTGTGTGTGTGTGTGTGTGTGTGTGTGTGGTGTGTGTGTGTGTCAGACGTCCCCTCTATCAAAACACTCACATACTTTTCCGAAGCATTCATCCTGCGAGCGGCACTTGCACACTCACTCACACTCACCCACACACACAAACACACAATCATCAAAACAAACACACTCCAACCTGGCCAAGACGACGCTTTGTCCACCCTCCCCCCATTCTCCCCCACCACACTCTCCTCCCCATTCTCCCCCCCCACCCCAACCCTCCCCATTCCCCCCCACCACCCTCCCCATTCTCCTCTCCTCTTCCTCCTTCTGTATTAAGAGGACCTGCCACTTCTGATGACTACTCGCGCTCTTCAAAGTGCCACAGTCGTCTCCAGCTGCTAAATGGCTTCTTACAGCTCCCTCTCACCAACATAAGCAAACGTATCTGTCTAAAACGCTCTCTCTCTCTCTCTCTCTCTCTCTCTCTCTCTCTCTCTCTCTCTCTCTCTCTCTCTCTCTCTCTCTCTCTCTCTCTCTAATCTCGTCAACGTCGCAGTACAGAGCAAAGAGCGGCAGGCAGTTGGTTGGGACGGCAAAAAATGGGGAAAAATAAACAGGAAACTTACGCCCTAGTTATTTAGAGGACTTGAGCCTTAATGGGGCGAGGTGGAGAGGGTGGTGCATGGGGCGAGGCGTGAGGATGGAGAGATAAGAGAGAGATAAGAGAGCGTTAACAGCGATGCAGGACGTTTGGAAGAGGAGCAGACAAAAAAAAGAGAAAAAAAGACCCGGAATGACGGGGTGCAAACAGGGCGAGAGCAAGACAATAATGTTGGCAAAGTCTGAAAATTATAACCTACTTGCAGGAAGGAGGAGCAAAAAAAAAAATAAAAACCAGAAAAGAAACACAAAATACGACCCAATATTCTTATCTGGAGAGTCCGTGAGGAAAGGACGCAGTAAAGGCAAAAATGAGAGAGAAAAAAAGAAGGAAAATCGTACATATATTTATTTACCCACAAAATAAGAATAAAATCTAACACGTAAGTCAGAAAGGGTCTGGAACTGAGCACCAGGCCGCAATCAGCACAGCTCAGCAGTCAGCACTAACGACCCCAGAGAGACGAGGATTAGGAGGAAGGCAGGGAAGGAGGGAGGGAGGAAGGACAGTGGGTAGGAGGTGGAGGGAGAAAGTGAAGGTGGGTGGGCCAGGAATAATGGATGGAACTGTGTGGAAAAAAAGGCGTGATGGAGGAAGATGGGAGGTGGACGACAAGAGGCGGTCCAGTATTGGGTCCACTTGCTTCCCTTCCACCTGCACCTCCACCTCCATCACCTCCACCACCGACTCCACCTCCACAACCTCCATCACTTACACCACCACCACCGACCGACTCCACCACCAGTTTAATTTTCCACCACCGACTCCACCACCACCGACTCCACCGACTCCACCACCACCGACTCCACCACCACCTCCACCTCCACCACCGACTCCACCTATCACAACCACTATTTCTTCTTACCCTAAATACCACATGACAATTTCCACCTTCTTCCACCTGCACTTCCACCTATCTCCACCACCACCACCTCCACCACTACTTCTTTCCCTACATGCCACCACAATACCTCACCCCCCCACACACCATCACCCCGGCAACACCCCCACACAATCCCGTCCCCTTACCCCAAAAACAATATCGTCATCTGAAACGACTCTCTTAAATGTTTTATAATTATAAATGTCATTTTCTCAGTTAATTATCACCAGATTTAATTTTTCTAAATGTGGGAAAACATGAAAAAGAAGTGTGAGAATGGAGGTGGGGACGTAAGGTGGGAAGGAAGGACGTCCGAAGGAGAAGAGGAGGAGGATTGTGAGGACTATAGGAAGAGGAGGGGAGAGGAGAACATGGTTGGGCCGTGGTGGGGGTGCAAGGGGCAAAGAGAGGAGGCGTGGGGAGGCATGGGGAGGCGTGGGGAGGCGTGGGGAGGCGTGGGGAGGCATGGGGAGGCGTGGGGGCTCTACCTGCTAATTCCAAGTGCCCGCCACACGGACACGCCTTGTTCTGTGTCTTATGAGAGTGATATATGAAGCCATTCTGGTGAGAGTCTGTTCTTTCGTTCACTGCTACTATATATGGTGGGTAGCGAGCTGTGTGTGTGTGTGTGTGTGTGTGTGTGTGTGTGTGTGTGTAAACTGGAGGTACACACACAAATACACACACACACACACACACACACACACTGGTCAAACTAGCATACATAAGAGACAGCAAGGAAACAGAGGAGAAACTGATACAAAAAAGAGACAGAGAGAGACAGATATAGATACACGAACGGAGAGAGAAGATAAGAAGAGAGCAGCAGAGAGAGGAGAGAGAAGAGGAGAGAGAAGAGTGATAGAGAAGAAGAGAGAAGAGAGAGGAAGATGATAGAGTAAGAGAGACGAGAGAGAGAGAGAGAGAGAGAGAGGAGAGGAGAGAGAGAGAGAGAGAGAGAGAGAGAGAGAGAGAGAGAGAGAGAGAGAGAGAGAGAGTCAGTAAAACAAACAAACAAGTAGACCTAACAAACATTCACCAAACAACATAGATATTTACTAGAACACGTCTGTCACAGGTAGTGGCTATGAAGGGACAAGTTATAATGAAGGGTGGTTGTGAGGGGACAGTGGCTAGGTGAGATTACCAGATAATGAGGAGAAGGAGGAGGAGGAGGAGGAAGAAGAGGAGATTGAGAAGGAGAAGGAGGAGGTAGAGGAAAGGAAGACAGGCGTTAGGAAGTGGAAAAAAAAAGATAAGGAAAATTGAAACCAAAGGAAAATAAGAAGGAAAGAATAAGAAAAAAATCTGATAGTTTTAGAACAATCATCTCATAAACACACAGAGAGAGAGAGAGAGAGAGAGAGAGAGAGAGAGAGAGAGAGAGAGAGAGAGAGAGAGAGAGAGAGAGAGAGAGAGAGAGAGAGAGAGAGAGAGAGACGAGAGAGAGAGAGAGAGAGAGAGAGAGAGAGAAAAAAAAAAAGAGAGAGAGAGAGAGAGAGAGACGATCAGAGGAACACGAGAGAGAGACGAGATAGATGAGAGAGAGAGATGAGCGCAGAGAGGAGACCGTCCAAACACCACAATACACCGCCATTTACAGCAACTATTTACCCATGTTGTTGCCTTTCCTACCTTTCAAACCTTAAAGGAAAACGTATATTAATCAAAGCCCCCCCTTCCTCCTTTCCCCTTCCTCCTTTCCACCTGGCTTGGCTTCTGTACATCCCCTCCCCTGATGTCTCCCCCTACTCTTCCTTCCCCCTCCAACCCTCCCCCCGTCCCCCCAACCGACATTAACGCAATCACCGATGTTATCATTGAAATTTTTGAGGTAAATTCCCTGCAGTTACCGTGGAGTCAGGTGGATTTATTAGATGCCGGGAGAAGCAAGGGATTTATGTTGTTACTGGAGAAAGATGGAGGGAGAGAGAGAGAGAGAGAAGGATGGAAGGATGGAAGGAGAGGAGGAAAGGAGGAAGATAGCGAGTAAGTTAAGATGATGTTACAGTATATATGCATGAAAAATTACTGGAATCAACAGGAAAAGAATAATTGATGAGTTATAAGGAAGAAAGTATACCAGAAAAATGGGGATTGATAAAATAAAAGGAGGAGGAAACCAAGGAAGAGAAGAGAGAGAGAGGGAGAGAGAGAAGAGAGAGGAGAGAGAGAGAGAGAGAGAGAGAGAGAGAGAGAGGAGAGAGAGAAGAGAGAGAGAGAGAGAGGAGAGAGAGAGAAGAAGGAGGAGAGATAGAGATAAGAGAGAGAGAGAGGGAAAAGAGAGAGAAGAGAGATGAAGGGAGTGAAGATACGTTACAATACAGTGAGAGGGAGGGAAGTGGAGGGAAGGAGGGAAAAGGAGGGGGGGGTGGTCATGTACAGCGAGGAGGGGGAGGGGGTGAGGGAAGGGGTGAGAGGGAAAGGGAGGGGGAGAGAAGGAGGGGGAGAGGGTAAGGGAGGGGGTGAGGGAGAAAGGGAGGGGGGAAAGGAGGGGGAGAGAAGAGGCGGCTGCTGCTTGCAAGGAAGAGCAACTATCGGCCTGCCTGACAAGAACATTAATACATATCGATATTCTCATTCCTCACTGGACGCTAGCCAAGATAAGCCAGCCTTCTCTTCCTTCTTCTTCTCCTCGTCCTCCTCCTCCATAACCTTCTCTTGGTTCTTCCTCATCTCCTCCTCATCTCCTTCCCCGTCGACAGAGATTAAAGTAAAATATATTATTAGTGTTCTATCCTTACAAGGCGAGGTGTTGACGGGGTTATGTACAAGCCAGGCTGCGTGTGGGTTCATCTCGTGCTTGTTATATTTATTCTCTCATTCTCTCTCTCTCTCTCTCCCTCCCTCTCCTCTCTCTTCCCTCCCCTCTTCTCTTCTCTCCTTGGTTTTTCCCTTTCCCCCCATATTTCTCTTTTTCTCCCCTTCCCCGCTTCTTCCCGGTTCGGTTTCCCCTCCCTCCCCCTCTCTCCCCCCACCCTACCCCCCCCCAATATCCACACCACCCCCTCCAACCACCCCTTCCCAAAAACCTTCACTTTTTAAAAAGATCAGAAAAAACACAAATCCCCTTTTTTTACTAACCTCCCTCCTCCTCCTCCTCCTCCTCCTCCTCCATCTCACTCTGCCTTTCCATCTTCTTGACAGATTCCTTTATCCATTACCCTGAATTTCCTCTGTTCATTTTTATATTTAACTTGTTTTTTATTCTCTCTTCTCTCTCTCTCTCTCCCCTCTCTCTTCTCTCTCTCTCTCTCTCTCTCTCTCTCTCTCTCTCTCTCCCCTAATTACCATCCTTCTCCGCTCCTTTGCCTCCTTTGCACACTCTTTGTCTCTTTTTACGACACTTCTTTTTGTTTTTGCCATCTTCCTAGTAGCATAATTTTCTCCTCCCTTTCCGGTTTCTGCAAAAATATTTTCGGTCAAAGGAGAATCGGCCGTTAAATATATTCTCTCACTTTTTTTATATAAACACACGAGAACACTTGCACAGAAAACAGAAACTTCCATTGTATTATCTCTCTCTCTCTCTCTCTCTCTCTCTCTCTCTCTCTCTCTCTCTTTCCAGATTATTTTTTCACATATGCATTTTCCATCCCACTTTCCTTTCTTCCTCCCCTCCTCCTCCTCTTCCTGGGTCGAGTATATATTGTGTCCCTTTAACCGTTCTCAATACTTTAGGTGGCCATTAAATCAACACGGTTTGGTAATGTGCTTTTACTCCCTTAAGCAAGAGCTAATGTAGAAGGGCAGCAGTAAGAAAGGGAGAGAAGGGAGGGAGGGAGGGAGGGAGAGAGGGAGGGAGGGATAGGGAGGGAGAGAGGGAGAGAGAGAGGGAGAGTAAAGTTATGTCTGGTTATATGGCAAAGTAAAGCAAGGGACAGGCAGGAGGTGGTCTGAGATTAACTTACCAAAAATATTACTTGGTATAATATTTTCCCATAGTCAAGAATGATGATACGAAAAATACCCATTACAATGAATAGCAATGATGATGATAATAATAGTAATAGTAGAGGTACTTACATGATACTTAGTCTTTTGAGTAATTGCTTCTATTAGTTTCAAGCTTAATAACTTGAGTGTAATGATTTTGAAAGTTGTTTTTGTTAAGTGTGTGTGTGTGTGTATATTTGTGTGTGTGTGTGTGTGTGTGTGTGTGTGTGTGTGTGTGTGTGTGTGTGTGTGTGTGTGTGTGTGTGTGTGTGTGTGTGTGTGTGTGCGCGCGCGCACTGCATTCCACCAACACAAAAAATACTAGTTACTACGCAAACAAGCTCTTCGGACACACTGGTCTTCCTCCTCCTCCTCCTGACCCAGCCCTTCCTCCTCCCTTCCTTCATTCCTAGCCTCACTCTTCTACGCCTCTCTAGTTACTCCACCTCTTCTCTCTCCTACCCTTCCCTTCTTTCTCCCTATTTCTCATCCCTACCTTCCCTTCCCTGCTTCCCCCTCCCCTTCTTCCCCTCCTTCCTCCACCCCACCCCCCCAGTCCCATCCTTCCTCCAGTACCTCCATCCTTCCCTTCCTCCAGTACCTCCGTCCCCTCCTTTATCCAGTACCTCCATCCTTCCCTTCCTCCAGTACCTCCGTCCCCTCCTTTATCCAGTACCTCCATCCTTCCTCCAGTACCTCCGTCCCATCCCTCCTCCAGTACCTCCGTCCCCTCCTTTCTCTAGTACCTCCATCCCCCCTTCCCTCCATACCTCCAGTACCTCCATACCTCCCCCTCCAGACACAGTACCGTAAGCACACCTCCTCGCCGGCGCCCCTTTGTACCCTGACCAACACTCCTCCTCCTCCTCCTCCTCCTTCCCACAGGTAGGTACGACTCTGCGGGAGGCGTCGTCGCTCAGGTGTGAGGAACGACTCGTTGCCGTTGCCCCCTACAACATACTCAACACACACACACACACATATATACATGTTTCTCCAGTTTTAACATTTGATTTACAGTTCCCAGTCATCGCCGCTAACTGTGCGTTTTACATGGAGGAACATTCTCTCTCTCTCTCTCTCTCTCTCTCTCTCTCTCTCTCTTAAAAATTCTTCTATTCCTCTAATTCCTTCCAACTTCTTTATCCTTTTTCTCTTTCAACATCGTCGTCCTCTTCTTCCTCCTCCTCCTCTCCTTTAGGCAGTAAGAAATGAAAGGCCGAGAAAGAGAGGGTGGGGTACACACACACACACACACACACACACACACACACACACATACACACACACACACACACACACACACACACACACACACACACACACATACACACACACACACACACATCCATATGCATGCAGTGGTTCGGGTTATTTATCTATGACACTCTAGATGTACAACTCCTGCCAAAGGAAGGGAGGGGGTGCTGGGTCGCTTGCAGCCCCCCCCCCCCAAGCACACCTGCTGACGCCTATCACCCACCTGAGCACGGCACTTATAATCTCATCCCACACTTCACACTTCACCTCACCATATAGTCACACTTCATCTTTTTGTCTTTTTTTTGTCACATTTAATTTTTTTGACTTTTTTTGTCACATTTCATTTTTTTGACGTTTTTTTGTCACATTTCATCTTTTTTGACTTTTTTTTGTCACATTTCATCTTTTTTGACGTTTTTTTTGTCACATTTCATCTTTTTTGAACTTTTTTTGTCCCATTTAATCTTTTTTGACGTTTTTTTGGTCCCATTTCATCTTATTGACATGTTTTTTGTCACATTTAATCTTATTGACATGTTTTTTTTGTCACATTTCATCTTTTTTACATGTTTTTTTGTCACATTTCATCTTATTGTCATGTTTTTTTGTCACATTTCATCTTTTTGACATGTTTTTTTGTCACATTTCATCTTTTTGACATGTTTTTTTGTCACATTTCATCTTTTGACATATTTTTTTGTCACATTTCATCTTTTGACATATTTTTTTGTCACATTTCATCTTTTTGACATGTTTTTTTGTCACATTTCCTCTTTTTTGACGTTTTTTTGTCATATTTCATCTTATTGACATGTTTTTTGTCACATTTCAATCTTTTTTGACGTTTTTTTGTGTCACATTTCATCTTATTGACATGCTTTTTTTGTCACATTTCATCTTTTTTGACGTTTTTTTATTAGGCAATCGTGATTTCTGACTGCGTAATATACTTTTAAGGGTAAAAACCGTGATCTTTTCTATCTATCTTTTATATTTCATCCTTATTTATATTTTCACTTATTCGAAAAATTATAGACTCGTTGTTTGCCTTTCTGATCCCTTTTCTGATCTTCTTATATGATCTTCTCTCTGTATATCATAACCTTCTGATCATCTTCTTGCTCGTCTTACACCCACGCTAATGGGTGTATCTGTGCAAGGATCTGTGTATGTACATGTATACTGACCCCTTGTGTGTGTGTGTGTGTGTGTGTGTGTGTGTGTGTGTGTGTGTGTGTGTGTGTGTGTGTGTGTGTGTGTGTGTGTGTGTGTGTGTGTGTGTGTGTGCGTGCGTGCGTGCGTGTGTTGTTCGGATGTGTCGCCTCTGATGAATGTCTGGTAACCGATGATTGATCAGGGAGAGACGTGTTGCGGAGGAGGAATAGACCAGAGAGAGAGAGAGAGAGAGAGAGAGAGAGAGAGAGAGAGAGAGAGAGAGAGAGAGAGAGAGAGAGAGAGAGAGAGAGAGAAAGGGGCAGGTAGTGGAGAAAGCGAACCTGGACAACGGTAGGAAAGAGAGCAGACAAGAGGTAGGTATAAAGGGAGGGAGGGAGGTAGGTAGGTAGGTAGGTAGGTAGGTAGGTAGGTAGGTAGGTAGGTAGGTAGGTAGGTAGGTAGGTAGGTAGGCAGGTAGGTAGGTCCACTCTTGCCCTAGTTCAAAAGATGCTTAAGGGAGGAAGGGAAGGTATGGACAGAAGGAGAGAGAAAAAAGAAGAGAAAAGATGGTAAGAGTGAGGAAAGTGAAGAAGGATCTCTCTCTCTCTCTTCTCTCTCTCTCTCTCTCTCTCTCTCTCTCTCTCTCTCTCTCTCTCTCTCTCTCTCTCTCTCTCTCTCTCTCTCTCTCTCTCTCTCTCTCTTCTTATATATATATATATATATATATATATATATATATATCTCACTCTCTCATCTCCCTCGTATACGTGCCTCTCTCACTCACTCTTCCACGCGCTGTCTCTCACAAACACAATACGTTACGTGAATTTCAGCAAAAGATACGAGCAAAAAAGCGAGCCTGCAGAAGATGAGGAGAGGGAAACATGGAGAAAACCTACATGTGTGTATACAAGTATATTTTCTTTCCTTTACGCGAGGAAATATAAGAGGTATAAACATGTCTTTGAAGTG
Organism: Chionoecetes opilio; assembly: GCA_016584305.1. Taxonomy (NCBI): domain Eukaryota; kingdom Metazoa; phylum Arthropoda; class Malacostraca; order Decapoda; family Majidae; genus Chionoecetes; species Chionoecetes opilio. Next base: position 59,835 of record JACEEZ010016752.1, read on the forward strand.
GATTCTTACCAATACACTAAAGGAACTAAAGAGGAAGAGCAAGGGCAAGTAAAATATGGACAAGTGTTAAGGGTCCGTGTAAGCCTTTGTTAGGTGAAGGTTTTACTTTGAGGCCGAAGTAAGGAGTGGAAAGTGATCACGTGTTTTTATAATAATAATAATAATA
>JACEEZ010016752.1:65000-107500 GCA_016584305.1 Chionoecetes opilio
TGTGTGTGTGTGTGTGGTGTGTGTGTGTGTGTGTGTGTGCAGTGATGGTGAATGATGCCTGTCGTTGTCTGCCGGAGGTCTGAGCGAGCGACAGGGAAGGGGAGGGAAGGAAGGCGACAGGTAATAGTCAAGGGAAAATTAACCAATAATCTCGACGGGGTGAACGTGGTGGTTAGAGCGCCGGGAATGTGAAAGTTATTAACACACTTCGCCATCAGAATATTAAAAAAGCAGCTTTGACAGATTCTGCGGTATTATTATTCCAGATGAACACCAAATTCACTTTGGTGGACAAAACAATTTTTTTTCTGGTGAGTTTTGATGTGTTTTGAATTAATCTGCTAACCATTTCTGTCCCGTTTTTTTTTTTTTTTTTTTTTTTTTTTTTTTTTTTTTTGTTAGTGTAAAGGTTAGGTAGTTAGGTTAGGTTAGGTAGAAGGTTAGGTTAGGATATAGGTTGGTTAGGTTGAATTTTTTTTATTTTTGTTTTTGAAAATATGTTTTGATTTATGTTTTTATTATTATAAATATAAAAAATAAAAAAATAAAAAAGTAATTTGCGACAGAAACGATTAGCAGATTAATTCAAAACACATCAAAACTCACCAGAAAAAAAAAATTTCGCCCACCAAAGGAAGTTCGGTGTTCATCTGGAAAATTTACCTATTCTAGTGTTCTACTCCTTTCCTTTTCACTTTCTCCTATAACCCCTTTTGTCCCTTCCTATCTATCCATCTTGCTTTTCCTTCCTCTTTCCATCATCTCGTTTTCTTTCTACAAACTCTCCTTGTCTCCTCTGCACTATTCTTTTGTTCGTCTCTTCATCATCTCCCTCACTCTTCCTTTTCACCTTTACCACCCTCTTCAATCCCTCGGCCTAAGAGCTCCTCACCAGAAAATCAATTACGTTTGCATGAATTGGATGTAGTACCTGTCGAGGACCTAACTTCCTGCTCCTCCTCATTGGTGACTTATAAAACAAAGGCAAGGTACGAATCAGAAAGGAAGAATAAATAGAAGAGGAAGATAACGAAATAAAGCGAATGACAGAATGTAACGAGAGAAATCACGAACATTTTGAATACTGGGCTCGCGTTTTGAGTAAATTCCAAAGGTTTATTCTGTGAAGTAAAATAAAATCACATGATGTCTCGCTCCCTGGTCAAAGCAATGTAGAAAATAGGCGGCAGGAGACTCGAGGCTGGAGGCGGGACGAGGGAGGCGGGACGAGGGAGGCAGGGACGAGGGAGGCGGGACGAGGGAGGCAGGCACGAGGCAGGACGCTAAGCCACCCTCCCCTCCTGACGCGGCCGAGGGAGGAAAGTTAGATATATATTTCGCCATTGTCCTCGGCCACCAAATGAAACGTCCGCCGGGCAGTGAACAGATGGGGTGTTTGTGAGGCGTGTATTGCCCTCAGCTGTGTATCAGGAGGAGGAGGAGGAGGAGGGGAGGAGGAGGAGGAGAGGAGGGAGGAGGAGGAGGAGGAGGAGGAGACAGCAACAGTATGTGCCAAAAACGCCGCCTTCCCGTGAAAGGAGCTTCAAGTCTGCATGCGTCTGCTCCTGCTGATTCACTTTTCATGTCAAGAATCGCTTCCACCTCCTTGCGATGCTGTGAGTTGCCTTTCTTCCAATCCAAGTACCCCCCTCCCCCCACACCTCTTCCCCCCTCCCAACTCTTCCTCCTCACCACGCCTCTCCCCCCCCCCCCCCACACATCTCTTCCCCGCCGCACCAAACCCTCACCCATCCTCACCCACACAACTCTTCTTTCCGGTGTCGATTCCAACCTCTTCCTCGCGTATTGCACACTCCCTTGTCGCTACCAGGCACAGACATATATATGTACATAATAACACACACACACACAGACACACACACACACACACACACACACAACACACACACACAAACACACACTCACACACACACACACACAAAGATAGCAGCAACAACTGCTCACCTTTTTTCTCCCTGTCACGGTGAGCGAAATGGTTTTTTCCTTCCCTAATGCATACGTATACAGCCGCGTCTGCCCTGCCCTGAGGATGACAGGACAAAACTATACGAAAAAAGTGAAGTAAATATGCAATTGAGTTTTAACATCTTTACGTTCATAGATGAAAACACAAAGCAATAACATACAGCTAATAGCGTGGCAACATTTCCAGGTGTAATCACGGACCCCAAATGGAAATAGCTTTATGAAAATTCTTTTGATGGTACAGCTGTCTATAGACTATATACAACACGGGACCTAGAAATAAAAGAATATAAATAAATGCATTGGGTGCGGGGTGTAGCGGGTGCCCGGGGCGTCCAGACACCCGTGACCCGCCAGCACGCCCGGCCGGAGCGTGTGACCCGCTGCGGCCGACCGGGTTCATCTGCTCAGTGCTGATGGAATCTGCATGTTGTCCTCGCTCCGCTGCACACGCAGGCGCACACACTGACGCAGGCAGGTGAACGCACGTATGCACGCACACGCAGACACACACACCGAGCTTGCATGCAAACACACGCGTCCCGGCGAAGTCACAGTGAACCGCTTGCAAATAAATCCTTATATACCCATCCTTCCCCGGACTGCGGCAAGGCGGCATAGGGCGCCATCACCTCCCTGCGTGGGCGACCAACGACTGGCCAACAACAGCCGGCTGGACAGATGACGAGACGCCGGGCAGACACCTACGACTCTCCAGCGACACACCTGGCCGGGAACATAATCAGAGTCGCGACGGTGGAGACACGACAAGGCCGCGAGATGGATGAGGCTGCGGCAGGTCGTGGACAGGCGGGACAAGCTCAGGCAGGAGGGGAAAGGGGGGGGGGGGGGGGGGGGGGTACTCGGACATGCACACACACACACACACATACACACACACATCTGATAAAACCCATGCAGCGCTGTGCAGTGGAGGTTGTGGTGAGGTGAGTGGCGGGGCTGCGGGCGACATGTGAGTGGCGGCGCCCCAGCCCTCTGTAAAAGCCCTGTCGCCGCTGTCCGCCGAGGAATAACACAGGTGTCGGTGATAGCATCCAGGACAGGCAACACGTGATCGGCTAGAGGTAATAACACGCACATCCGCGGCCGCCATGCACTCTATGATTCCAAGCACGTCCCGCCCACCTCTCCTCCTCTCAAAGGCTGCGACTTTTATTTTATTCTTCTCTGTTCTCCCTTCCCTTTTTCTCCTCCCTAAGCGGCTGGCGTCCTTTTCTTTCATCAGGCATATATGTGTGTGTGTGTGTGTGTGTGTGTGTGTGTGGTGTGTGCGTGTGTGTGTGTGTGTGTGTGTGTGTGTGTGTGTGTGTGTGTGTGTGTGTGTGTGTGTGTGTGTGCGCGTGCGTGTGTGTATTCATCTAGTTGTATTTTACAGGGCCTGAGCAACGCTCGTATGGCCCCGTCTCCATATCAACATTTTTATCATTCATCCGTAGTGCTTAGTTTTGGCCGAAGCCAGCACCCCGGAGAGCAGGTCACAAACCCCGGCTAACACCCGGTACCCACTCACTGCTGGGTGGACAGGGGCTTTGATTTTAAGGAAACAGCCCATCTGTTTCCGCTCCGCCCGGGGATCGAACCCAGGGACTTCTCGGTTGTGAATCGAGCGTGCTTCCCCTACACTACGGAGTACCCTGTGTGTGTGTATTCATCTAGTTGTATTTTACAGGTGTGTGTGTGTGTGTGTGAGAGAGAGAGAGAGAGAGAGAGAGAGAGAGAGAGAGAGAGAGAGAGAGAGAGAGAGAGAGAGAGAGAGAGAGAGAGAGAGAGAGAGAGAGAATCCTCCAGCAAGCGGCCCTCCGTAGCTCCCCACTGATCGAGGTTTACCATGACGAGGTCTTTGGATCGCATTGAAGGCAGAGCAACGCAGACCACGGGCTCACGGCGGGGCACCTGCACGCCCACACCGAGGTAGTCTCCTTACCTGAACCCCCACCCCCCTAGGCCCCCCAAACCCCACTCCCCTGTACACTGCACGCTTCCCTTGCTTGTATCGTCGACCATCTGCGGTGCGAAGACAACGGCGGCGGCGGGGCAGGATGATAGACAGCCCTTTATCTCGGGCGCGAGGAGGACCCCACTTGGCCGGACTAAGACAGGGAGACTGGGAGAGCCTAGCCTAGCCTGGCCTGGCCCTCACCTCACCTGTGCCGCCGGGGATCGAGACACAAACAGGCCTTGAGCAGAACACACACGAGTCGACAGTTGCAACCAAGTACGGCGAAGGGATAATCTGTTTGGGCCTCAAGCACTGCTCCGGCCGCGCAGACACGCCCAATGACAGCCGAGCGCCGTCATCATGCTCGTCCCAGCCCAGCCCTAATGATACGCAATTATCCTGCAAATTAATAAGCCAATGAAAGACTGGTTTTACCCCGGCAATTGCTGATAACAGCGGCATTAACTTGAGGCAGAAGCTGGGGAGGGAGAGAGGGTGGAGGGCTAAACGAGTTCCCTGGGCCGCCGCGTCTGTCCTGCTGCATTCGCCCCGACAATGACAGAAATGGAAGGCAGGAAGGTGGAGGCTGCGGTGGAGGCTGCGGTGGAGGCTGCGGTGGAGGGAAGGTGGAGGCTGCAGTGGAGGGAAGGTGGAGGCTGCGGTGGAGGCTGCGGTGGAAGCTGTGGTGGAGGTTACAGTGGAGGGAAGGTGAAGGGCCAGCTGCTGCTACTGCTGATCATAATGCAGGGGGAAAAATAAACAAACAAGGCGGCCACGATAGAAGGGACGGGACTGTGAGGGAAAGGGGAAAAAAAGGTGAAGTAGGAGCGCAAGATGGTAATGGAAAGAGGACAAAAGGAGGCAAGGAGTATACGAGAGAGGGATGAATGAGACGAGGGGAGATGAGGGGAAAACATAAACGGAGGATGTATCTTGACGTAGGGAGAAAAGACGAAAAGAAATAAAATTAGTCCATAGGGAAGGGGATTAGGTCTTGCTGGGAGGATAAATATGAAGAGCAGAGAAAACATAACTGGAGTGGGAAGGAAATGAGGGTGAGGAGAAAGGGAGGGGAGAAGTAAGGGGAAAGGGGGCAGAAAGGGGCAAACACAAAAGGGCGGGAGGACGGGGTGAAGAGGGGAAGGAAAACACGTGGAGCAGAAAAGTTCCCATGGCATGACACGTGACCTTCCCATCCCTCTCACCCCCCCCCCCACGCCCAAATGACCCTCCCACAATACACTTCAGGAGGGAAGGGAGGTCCGGCCGCCCACCAGCCGCCCACCACGCCCGCCGGAAGCAATGTCACGCCTTTGCAGCTCCGTCCCCACGCCACCGCCTGAGAAATGGGCGTCAAAGCACCGGATTTTAGGATATTTCTGGTCGCCTGGTGGCCACTTAAGCTTATTTGGAACGTCCCTTGAGCAGCTTACCGAGGATGCTTCAAGCTTTCTTACCTTTTCTGAGGCTATTCGGAGTACATTTTTATATAAATCTTTTCATTTTAGTTGCCTTTTTTCCCCATTTAGTTAACCTTCAAAGCTGTAAACAAACATTACCTGTATTTCTGTAGCTATTATTAAATGTTTCAAATGTTTTAAATGATTCTTTTGTACTATCTTATAAAATCTTGTGCTGGGTTTTGTCGCTCATATATTATTAATCTTAGTTTTTCATTACTTATCAGTTATTCCTATGTTATTTTATGTTTATTTCTTATGTATGTATGTATGTATGTATGTCTTATGTTCTTATTAATCATGTGTGTATATCATGTTTTTTTTGTTATTTTACAGTATGCCTTCGGGTGAAAATATCATCATTATTATTATTATTATTATTACTATTATTATTATTATTATTATTATTATTATTATTATTATTATTATTATTATCATTATGTGCTTCACCTTAGTTCCACGAGGCGTGTCTAATGTCTATAAACAATATAATTCAAGGGAGTGTTTTGTATTATTTTGTGGAGGTTCTCATTCTCCAAAATCTTATAAAGCTCTCAATGACAAATGCTCTAAAAAAAATGCTGTTCAAACGTTTCTGGCTTTCATGAAAAACGTTGACGTCGGCATTGCAGGACTTGTATTGAATGGATAGAAACGTTTTGATCCTTTTCTTGACGTCTCTTAAACCCTATTTGAAAGACGTGAATCCCTTGCTGTGCCAATATCCTTAAATTCTGATGACCAGGAAGAAGAAGAAGAAGAAGAGGTCGAAGAAGAAGAAGTTGAAGAAGAAGAAAAACCCAAGAAGAAAAAAAAGAACAAGAAGATGAAGAAAAAGAATAAGAAGAAGAAGAGTAGAAAGGGGAGGAGGAGGAGGAGGAGGAGGAGGAGAACAAGAAGGCGGAGGAAGAGGAAGAGGAGGACAACAAGAAGGCGGAGGAAGAGGAGGAGGACAACAAGAAGGCGGAGAAAGAGGAGGAGGAAGACAAAAAGGAGGAGGAAGAGGAGGAGCTCTTCTGTCGTTCTTTCCGGTATAGTAACTTAACAAAGAGTCTCCACATGTCTCCTGCTCCACAAAATGGCCGTGATTTGACATCCGCAACCACTTATATCTCAACCCCCTTCCTTCCTCCCCCTTCTTCCCCACCCGTAGCGCCACTCCCCCAACACACTAACCCCGCCCATTCGACTTACTTTTCCTCCTCCTCCCCAACACACTTATCTAATAATGCTTCTCTTTTATCCCTTTTTAACCCTCTCTTTCTCCTACTTCCTCCTCCTTCACCCCCTCCTCCTCCTGCACCACCTTATTTACCCCTTCTTCTCTTTCTTCCTCCTCCTCCTGCACCACCTTATTTACCCCTTCTTCTCTTTCTTCCTCCTCCTCCTGCACCACCTTATTTACCCCTTCTTCTCTTTCTTCCTCCTCCTCCTGCACCACCTTATTTACCCCTTCTTCTCCTTCTCCTCCTCCTCCTGCACCACCTTATTTACCCCTTCTTCTCTTTCTTCCTCCCTCCTACACCACCTTATTTACCCCTTCTTCTCCTTCTTTCCTCCTCTCCTGCACCACCTTATTTACCCCTTCTTCTCCTTCTTCCTCCTCCTCCTTCACCACCTTATTTACCCCTTCTTCTCCTTCACCCCCTCCTTCACCCATTCCTTCTCGCCTTACTTTTCCTCCCCCAACACACTCCCTCTCCCTCTCTCACACACGCACCTTCAAAACACACCACCACCACCACCACACACCACTACCACCATCACCATCACCACCACTACCACCACTACCACCACTTACCTACCTACCTACTTTCTCAGGTGAACCCAACGCACTTATCCACAACATTTGCTTTTTTTTACCCCTTTACCTGCTCTACCTTTTCCCTTAACAGTTGTTTGCTTATCCTTTTACTTTTATATATTACCCCTGATTTTTTTACCTCTTTACCAGAATCCCGTCATAAAGTACGTATTTAACTCTCCACACCAATGCTATCCACTTTCCCACCCTAAAGGACCGTATTGTCCACAAACAGGCAGTCGTGTGGCCCTATCTCGACCCTACACACACACACACACACACACACACATACACACACACACACGCAACTCTCCCACAGCCTGGACAACAAGATCGATGCACACTCGAAATAAAAACGTCCAATTGGTCGGGGGTTCGTGAATGAGTGGCCGCGGTTGCCCACTCTCCCGATTATACCTACAAAAAACCCCACCTTTCTATACACTGGTTCCCCCTACGTGGCTCAATATCAAATTTAATGGAACAGTCTATATACGTACTACAACCCTCCACCAGGAAAACCCAGTCACGTCTACACAAACTATTAAATGTGTAGAAAATAGACAACAATCAAAACAAAATTCGCACTCGGTAACTCGGCGCACTCCATTTATTCGTCATGGACACTAGGAAATAGCTTAATCGAGCATGTCTGTGTATATGGCCCACCCTCCTTCCCCCTTTCCCCTACCCTTCCTACCCCTCTCCCCTAACCTCCCTACCTCTCTCTCTCTCCCCCATATCCTCCTTTCCCCTCTCCCCTACCCTCCCTACCTCTCTCCCCCACCCTCTCTACCTCTCTCTCCAACACCCTCTACCTCTCTCTCTCTCCCCTACTTTCTCCCCTTCCCTCAACTGTCCCTCCCCACTACTACCCACTACCCTTCCAGTCCCCTCCCTGCTTCCCCCTTTCTATGTCCCACGCCCCTCTCTCCCCATCACACAGCTCTTTTCTCCCCCCTTCCCCCCCTCACTAAACACCCATACGCAAGGGGAAACAATTTAACCGTAGCATCCGGTCGCTTGATCAGTTGACAGTGACACTATTGTAGTCCGCCGCCCGTGCTGTGTGTGTGTGTGTGTGTGTGTGTGTGTGTGTGTGTGTGTGTGTGTGTGTGTGTGTGTGTGTGTGTGTGTTTGTGTTTGTGTGTGTGTGTGTGTGTGTGTGTTGCCTACCTCCTCCTACATCTTCCTGCAACACCCGAAAGCCAGGTCAGACACGTAACACATAAATATGAGACAAACGTAATCTCTAAGCAAATTTTTACCAATATTTCTGAGCCTGGAAAATCCGATGTTTCTAATAATAATAATTCCTCTGCAACGTGGAACACCTTCGGTCACGGATGAAATATTAAAATCGCGGCCGAATGGAACCTCTATATAAACCCAAGACGTAGAATTTATAACAAAACTAAAAATAGGGGAAAAAAGGGCTAATTTATTTTACCTTAATGACGAAAAGCTTGTTGTTTTTAGGGCCCGGGAGGATAAGTTCGCAGTTAAGAGAAGACAAAGAGAAACTGAGAAGACAAAAATATGCATGTAGAGAGAGAGAGAGAGAGAGAGAGAGAGAGAGAGAGAGAGAGAGAGAGAGAGAGAGAGAGAGAGAGAGAGAGAGAGAGAGAGAGAGAGAAGCAGATGGACACAGCTATATGTACAGTACGTATATTAGAAAATAAGAAAATGCATGCTATCCCCATCAACAACTTTATTCTCCTTATCCTTGTGGCCTATACTGAACAAGACACGGATAATATATATATATTATAATCAACGCTTAACTCTTCATTACAACTCGTTAACTGCTGAAACTACGACCTTTCCTCCCTCCCTGCTTGCATAGTGGCCCTGCTTCCCTACCTGCTTGCTTGGCCCTCATCACCTGCCTCTTAACTCTTCATTACAACTGCTGAAACTCCTCCTGCTGAAACTAAGACCTTACCTCCCTCCCTGCTTGGTGGTCGTGCTTCCCTCCCTGCTTGCTTGGTGGCCTTACTTCCCTTCCTCCCTGCTTGGTGACCCTACTTCCTTTCCCTGCTTGTTTGGTGGCCCTATTTCCCTCCCTGCTTGCTTGGTGGCCCTACTTCCCTACCTGTCTGCTTGGTGGCCCTACTTCCCTCCCTGCTTGCATAGTGGCCCTGCTTGCTTGCCTGCCTGCTTCACCTTACTCGACCTGCCCTACACTCAACCCCTTTCCCCCAGCTGAAACTACAACCTTGCCTCCCTCCCTGCTTGCATAGTGGCCCTGCTTGCTTCCCTACCTGCTTCACCTTGCTCTACCTTCCCCTCTACACTCACCCCTTTCCCCCCTCTGCTTGAAGCCAACCCCTTCACCAACCCCAAACCACTTCACCAAGTTGACCGTCTTCCTTCAATCATTCACCAGGTAATCTACTTATAGCAAAGTTAATCCAGAGGGTTACTTGGTGCCTCCCCTCTCTCCTCCCCTCCCTCTCAAAGCCCCTACCTTCCCCTCCCTCAGTGCCCCTCTCCCTAACCCCACCACACCAGCCGGAGCGTGTAATCCCATTGGGGTTTGAGAGGTAGGGAAGGGGGGAGAGTAGGTATAGAGAGAGAGAGAGGGAATGTTGTAAGAGTGAAAGGGAAGGGGGATGCAGAGAGAGAGAGAGAGAGAGAGAGAGAGAGAGAGAGAGAGAGAGAGAGAGAGAGAGAGAGAGAGAGAGAGAGAGAGAGAGAGAGAGAGAGAGAGAGAGAGAGAGAGAGAGAGAGAGAGAGAGAGAGAGAGAAAGCTAAGAGCGATAAATATATAAGATGGAGTGTGAGAAGGGAGTACTTTAAGAATGTAAAGAGGAGAGGGAGAGGTGGGAGAGGCGGGGAGGATGCAGGAGGCGTGATGAAGGTGGAGGGAAGCGAGGCGGGTAAAACTTAATGCATGTATGTTTCGTTATTCAATCAAGTACACTTCAGGATCAAGCTCACTCTATAAAAAAATCAGTCAGCCATTTAAGATTTATGCACCTGAGACGATTTAACGGGGAACTGTGAACTACCTTTATTATTATCATTAGTATTACTATTATTACTGTAGTGGTAGCAGTACAAATAGTGACAGTGTAGTAGTAGTAGTAGTTTGAGTAGTGATTGATATTGTGATAAGTAGTAGAAGCAACAGAGGAGGTACGGAGTAGTAGCTGTAAAAACAAATATAAAAAAAATATTAATAAAACAAAAATAACGCAGAAAAAAATAGTAGGTGAGGAAGCAAATAAATATAACAAAAATATCAAAAAAAACTAAAATAACGTATAACGAGCCATACTAAATACGAGCAACCATACTAAATACGAGCAATTTTTGTATTCTCATACGAGCAACTAACGAAATAGTAGCTGAGGAAGCATATATAAAAATAAATAAAATAAATATAACTAACGCAGAAAGAAGACATAATATTTTTTACCAGAAGTGATTTACTGGGTATTAGCTCCTCCAGTAGACTACCTAAACCCTAAGAGCGGCCTAGACGGGGAGCCAGAAAGAGAGGGAAGGGAAGAGAAGGACCAAGAGGAGGAGGGAGAGGAGGAGGAGGAGGAGGAGGAGGAGGAGGAGGAGGGGGAGGAGGAAGAGGAGGGGTAACCAGCACTGACCACACGCAGCTCAGGTGACCGGCTCCCGACCACCACCTGGACCGGACAGGTGAGGCGACCAGGTGGAGGGAACGACACGACTCTTCACCTGAATTCCACGACACATAACAAAACTTCACCTGAATTCCACGGCACAAAACAAAACTTCACCTGCATTCCACGACACAAAACAAAACTTCACCTGAATTCCACGGCACAAAACAAAACTTCACCTGAATTCCACGGCACAAAACAAAACTTCACCTGAATTCCACGGCACAAAACAAAACTTCACCTGAATTCCACTGCACAAAACAAAACTTCACCTGAATTCCACGGCACAAAACAAAACTTCACCTGAATTCCACGGCACAAAACAATACTTCACCTGAATTCCACGGCATAAAACAAAACTTCACCTGAATTCCACGGCACAAAACAAAACTTCACCTTAATTCCACGGCACAAAACAAAACTTCACCTGAATTCCACGGCACAAAACAAAACTTCACCTGAATTCCACGACACAAAACAAAACTTCACCTGAATTCCACGGCACAAAACAAAACTTCACCTGAATTCCAGGACACAAAAACAAAACTTCACCTGAATTCCACGACACAAAACAAAACCATCTGAATTCCACGACACAAAACAAAACTTCACCTGAATTCCACGACACAAAACAAAACTTCACCTGAAATCCAGGACACAAAACAAAACTTCACCTGAATTCCACGACACAAAACAAAACCACCTGAATTCCACGACACAAAACAAAACTTCACCTGAATTCCACGGCACATAACAAAACTTCACCTGAATTCCACGTCACATAACAAAGCTTAAAATACAAAATAACACACAAAAACAGTTCACTAGTAGTCCAGCGAGAACGAAAACATATTAACTGCTGGAAAAAAGCTAAAATACCCTTTCTCACGTCCGGATGTTTGCCTGATGGAGGTATGAATTAGATATCGAGCTCGAATAGGCTGGGTTAGCTTTCCCTCGGCTTAGTATGAACGGCAGGATATCTCAGGTAACTCAATACACAAATCGCCACCGAATATGTTAACCAGCCTCTTCTTCCTCCAGACAAGGCCAAGATGGGTGGAAATAGGGTGGAAATAGGGTTGAATAGGGTTGAATGAAACATGAATATGGTGAGGTAGGATAGGAAGAGGAGGGGCAGGATGGGGATGGGAGGAAGGATGAGGCACGCAATGGGTATAAAGAACCATAGAAGAAATAAAAGAAGAAGAAGAAAGCAAGAAGAAGGGAAGAAGAAATATGACGACGATGGTTCCCCCAAGTATTAAATGAGGAGCAACAAGAAACCAAAGGAAAAGGAACATTTAGATAGGTAAAATATGATATAATAAGAGTTAAATAAAACCATAGGGAAATATGATGACGGTGGAAGAGAGTTAAATGAGGAGCAACAAAATACGAATGGAAAAAGAACATCAAAATACGTTAAAAATTTTGTTATTTCCAGATGAACACCGAACCTCCGGACGAAACAATTTTTTCTGTGAGTTTTGATGTGTTTTGAATTAATCTGCTGACCGTTTCTGTCGCAAATATATGTATTTTTTTAGTGATTTGCAACAAAAATTACAAAAAACAAATTGAACCTAACCGAACCTATCCTTTACCAAACCTAACCTAACCTAAACCTAAACCTAACCTAACCTATACCTAACTAAAAAAAAAAAAAAAAATTGCCACAGAAACGGTTAGCAGATTAATACAAAACACATAAAAGCTCACCAGAAAAAAATTGTTTCGTCCACCAAAGTGAATTCGGTGTTCATCTGGAATAATACCAAAAAAATATATAAGGAGAGTTAATGTTAAGTTCTTGGTTTAAACACAGCAGGAGATAATCTATTCCAGTGCTGTCTAGTTCGCACAGGGTACAAAAAACACAATGAAAAAAACAACTTTAAAACAGTGTACATGTCCAGCTCTCCGCCTGTTTCTAGCAGTGTGTCAATCTAGAAGGCACATTTTTATCGCTTTGTATATTACATTTATCTGTATGTCTGCATGCTCTCTCTCTCTCTCTCTCTCTCTCTCTCTCTCTCTCTCTCTCTCTCTGTCTGTCTGTCTGTCTGTCTGTCTGTCTGTCTGTCTGTCTGTCTGTCTGTCTGTCTGTCTGTCTGTCTGTCTCTCTCTCTCTCTCTCTCTCTCTTCGACAACACTCCCATAAGGACCAACAACCGCTAATAGAGAGAGAGAGGATAGAGACAGAGAGAGCGAGAGAAGAGAGATAGAGACAGACATACAGAGAGAGAGAGAGAGAGAGAGAGAGAGAGAGAGAGAGAGAGAGAGAGAGAGAGAGAGAGAGAGAGAGAGAGAGAGAGAGAGAGAGAGAGAGAGAGAGAGAGAGAGAGAGAGAGTAGTTAGATAGAAAAAACGTCCCCTTCTTGTTGATTTGTCTTTCGAAAACATCCAATCACATTATTAGTCTCAGTAGCAGTAGCGTTGTGATCCCTTCCCTGGCGGCGGTGAATCCCTCCTGATGCAGCTGATCGCTCTATAGGATCATTTCCGAAGAGGGGAGAGGGAATAGAGGGGAGGGTAGGGAAGGGGAGAAGGAATAGAGGGGAGGGGCAGGGAAGGAAGGGCAGGGGGGAGAGGGAATAGAGGGAAGGTGAGGAAGAAAAAGGAAGGGAGGGAGAAAGGGGGAAAGGGGGACAGAGGTGAAAAAGAGGGGAGGAGGGAAGGGATGAGGGAGGAAGGAAGGAGGGAGGGAAGGAGGGAGGGGAAAGAGGAGAGCAAAGAACCTGCGATCCGAGTCGACAGAGGATATGGGGAGGGAAGGAGGTGAGGGAAGAGAGGAGAAGAGGGAGGAGAAGGGGAGAGGGAATAGAGGGATGGAAGGGAAGGGGAGGGGAGGGACAGGAAGGTGAGGGGAAAGAGGAAGAGCAAAGAACCTGACATGATTCGAACTCGATATGACTAGATTTTAAATGCCAAATGTATTCATGGGGGGGAGGGAGAGAGAGGAGAAGAGAGATGAGAGAGAGAGCAGAGAGAGAGAGAGGAGAGAGAGAGAGAGAGAGAGAGAGAGAGAGAGGAGAGAGAGAGAGAGAGGAGGAGAGAGAGGAGAGAAGGAGAGAAGAGGGAGGGAGAGAGAGAGAAAAGAGAGAGAGGGAGAAGAGAGACGAGAGCAGAAGATGATGGAGAGAGAGGAGAGAGAGAGAGAGAGAGAGAGAGAAGAGAGAGAGAGAGAGGAGAGAGGGAGAGAGAAGGAGAGAGAGAGAGAGAGAGAGAGAGAGAGAGAGAGAGAGAGACGCAGAGTTACATTTTACAGACGAGATGCAAAAAGATAAACCACACACACACACACACACACACACACACACAAACCAAAAACAAACATTAAAAAAACATACAATTTATCCTTCCCATACTCCCACGAACCACCCTAAACTCCCTTCCCCTACAGCGCCCACACCCCAACTCCCCACCCCACACTCCATACCCGCTGTTACCTTACCACCCCCACCCACCACAACCACCACCCAACCCACCTTCCCCTCCCAGCCCCTCATCCCTCCCCGCCCCTACCGCCGTGAAACTTCCATCTGTCCTTTTCCCTGGCAGACAAGGGGTGTTAGCGGTGGCTCGACTGACGCAATTACCACGAGATCTGTCACTACACCGGCAAGAGGACGATGAGAGGGACGGGAACATGAGATAACGTGGGAGGGAAAACAGGAGGTGGTGTAGCGAGAGGATTAATCGAGGTGGGGATTGTAATGCAGTAGGAATGGCGGATTAAAGGTATCACTTGTGAAAAAGATAAAAGAGAAAGAGATGAGAGATTTTTCCATGAAACTGCATGGAAGAGTTGTATGAAGACCCTTGAATGAGAGAGAGAGAGAGAGAGAGAGAGAGAGAGAGAGAGAGAGAGAGAGAGAGAGAGAGAGAGAGAGAGAGAGAGAGAGAGAGAGAGAGAGAGAGAGAGAGAGAGAGAGATTCAGATTCAGATTCAGATTCTTTATTCCACCAATGGTGGTTATTAAGCACATCATTACATCTTTACAGATATGAATAGATACAAAAACATAATAAAAATTACTGATAATGTAATGCAAACTAATTAAGAATAAAACATAATAATTATCAAGTAAAACTAAATAAAACTACTACACTTAGAACAACGTATTGTGTATGCACACTCGTCAAAAAGCTAAAAAATATATATAAAAGACAGTGACGTAAAAGAATAAAATCGTACCAGCGCATCAAAGCAATAAAAATAAAAATAAACTTGCAACAATTCAGTAAAATGAGAGTAGGCCATATAAGATGATAAAACTAAACATTATTTGCTAAAAAGGAGTTTTTGAGTGCAACCTTGAAGGAACTCAGAGATATAGCTTGCGTGACAGCGGTTGGGAGTTCATTCCACAGCTTGGCACCCAGTACGGCAAGGCGCCGCTCACCACTATAGGTCCTGGAGCGCGGCACATACAGCTTGTTATTCTGTCTGGTAACATTGTTTGTGACGTCATGTACAGTATTAAAAGTACCAGTAAAAAGCCAGTCTGGATAAAATTCTCTTAAAATCTTATACATTGTTGTGCAAACGTCAAACTCGTGTTTTTGTTTTATTTTCAGCCATTTTAATTCTCTGAAAATAGGAGATACGTATAAAGACGGACAATTTACGATATTATGATATTACGACGGATATTTATACGTAATAAGAGAGAGAGAGAGAGAGAGAGAGAGAGAGAGGAGAGAGAGAGAGAGAGAGAGAGAGAGAGAGAGAGAGAGAGAGACAGACGGAGCGAGGAAGAAGGAAGACAACGTGAAGAAGAATATAGGTGGGAGCGACAGACGAGAAGAAGAAAACTAAGTAAGATGATTTCCGCGGCGTCGCTGAGGAAATATTAGCCCTGAATGTCACATAAACCGGGTTAGGCCACGGTTAGGCTGGCGGTAAGCCGGCCATGTGGGGAAATATTAAAGGCGTTCACGGGGTAAGGAGAGAGACGCGACGTGAAATTGAGGTGGTGACTCGCGTTTATAGCGATGCAAGTGTTGTGAGGAGACGGAGGGAGACAGGGCGTGGAGGAGGCGGGGGAGGAGGGGGCGTGGAGGAGGCAGGGGCGTGGAGGAGGAGGGGGCGTGGAGGAGGCGTGGGAGGAGACGTGGCCATGTCCTGAGGCGCGAGGGTACAATCTTGGACACATAGGACACCTTAGGATGCTTAACTCCTCTCCTCCTCCTCCTCCTGCCCTCCCTCCTCCTCCTCCTTCACCTCCAGCGGCACCTTTGATGGCCAGCCCACAAGGGTCGCATGGCCAGATCACAGAAGAGGCTTGTGGCCCTCAAACCACTTAAGGTAATTGTGGGTAGCCATCTATCGACGCCGCCTTGTCCCTCCCTCACCGGCCCGACCCCGCCCTGGCACCTGAAAGCACGGAGGCACTGTTCCTAATCTCTCTCTCTCTCTCTCTCTCTCTCTCTCTCTCTCTCTCTCTCTCTCTCTACCCTAAAGGTTTCCCCTCCTCTCTCCTCCCTCCCTCCCTCTCTTTCGCCGTGGCCAAAGAGCTTCAAGTATAACAAACACGCCCTCTTCATTTTCCTTTCAGGCGGCCTTGTGGAGCTCTCTCTCTCTCTCTCTCTCTCTCTCTCTCCTCCCCCTTCCTCAAGCTGAGTTCCGCATAAAACCAGCCGACGCACAGCACCTCTTGAGCAACAGTTGACCGCCGACGGGAGAACTTAACGCCTTCACCTCCCCTGCCATGCCCTCGCCTCCACCATCATCTCCATCACCAGTTTTTCTGTAAGGTAACCGGTGCGGGCTACTGAAGGATTCCTCGGCCAATTTCTGTCTTCTGCTTCTGGTTTACATGGTGGAGAGTTCTTTTACCCTCCTCCTCCTCCTCCTCCTCTCCTCCTCCTCCTCCCTCCTCCTCCTCCTCCTCCTCCTCCTCCTCCCTGCCTTCTTCCACCTCCTTTTTCTCTTTCCCCCTTTCACTTTTATTCCTTTCATAGCAAAAGCCTTTTCTCTCTCTCTCTCTCTCTCTCTCTCTCTCTCTCTCTCCTCTCTCTCTCTCTCTCTCTCTCTCTCTCCTCTCTCTCTCTCTGCAAGCATTTCTCTTCCGGACCAACTTCCTCTTTTGCTTTTCTTTCCTCTCCTTTACTAGGCACGTTAGAAACCTGCTTCCCCTTCAACCGGCAGGGGGGGAGAGAGACAGAGAGAGAGAGAGAGAGAGAGAGAGAGAGAGAGAGAGAGAGAGAGAGAGAGAGAGGAGAGAGAGAGAGAGAGAGAGAGAGAGAGAGAGAGCATACCTACACCTCTATCCATGCTCTCTTCCTGTATACAAGACATATTGTTGACTAAAATGGGTGGGTGGGGGTGGAAAGGAGGGTACTTTTGACAACACATATGGACGATAGAATGACGATAGAATACTTTAGTCAACCCTATCACCCCTTACTTCCCTTCTAGACACCTCAACTTTACTCCCTACACCTGTATCTCTTCCTTGTAAACAGGCCCCTTTCCTCCCCGGTGAACCCCATTACCTTTCCTCCTCCCTCCCTTCTCTCTCGTTCCCTGTTAGCCCCTTCCACCCCTATACCCTGACTGTCACCCTGCCTCCCTACCTCCCCTTCCACCCGTACATAACCCCCCCTCTCTCCACCCCAACCCCCTCATTACAAGTTACATACAGGAGGTAAATACAGAGTCTCACACGTAACCTGGTGTGAGAGCGGGTCATGAAGGACTGTTTCACTTGGTTTCCAGCTGAGCCAAGACCCGCCTCGCAGTGGGTCGACCTGTGATAACCAGGCCACGTAACTACCCCCCTCCCCTACTCCCCCAGACTCTACCCTCCTCTACTACCTGCTCCACCTCCTCCCTATTCTGTTTCTCCTCCGTCTCTGTCTCCTTTAAGAACCCCAATATCAACCCTTACGCCGCCGTGATATAAGGACGTTAAGGCTCAATGCTATGTTTCACCTCAGAACGCCTTTTTCCCGCAGTGCTACTCTCGATGCTAAAACCAAGAAGGTTCCACCCGTAAGATCGCTACCCTGAGGCACTCCTCTGATTGTACCACTTCACTCACTCGCCATTTTTTTTTTATTTCTTTTTTTTGCTTTACCTCTCGCGGCACTGACTCACAGACGCGGCGCCGTTCTAGTTTGTTAGTAAAGTGATACCGTGTTCAAGATTGGCTCGATTCCCTTCTACAGACGCGCGGTAACGTTGAGAAGAGGAAGAGGAAGAGGAGGAGGAGGAGGAGGAGGAGGAAAGCGTGAGGTGGTCCGCTTTTCGCCAAATGATAGCCCTTGATCTACTTCATATTTACTTCTCTAAACATTTTGCACTTATCTGCCATAGTTTTTTAGTTATTGTAAAAAAACGTGATTTAAAAAAAAAAATCAAGGCATACCCCTTGCAAAATGTGCAATATTTTTTGAGAAATAGATTTGCTTGATAATTACTTCCTAGCAGTTTTCGGGCATGCTGAACACGAATCTGTAGTCAGTTTTTAGGTAAAATGATTAGAAGTCCCTATTTCAGCCAATTCACAATGACATGATACTTCCAGATATTCCTTAAAAACCAAATATTAGACAAAACTTACCACAAGAGATAAAAATATGATAGGCATTGCTAGATTAATCATTACTTCAATACAACGATCAGTATTCGTATTTTCAGTATTAGTATTAGTATTATTAATACCTATTTGAGCCACCCATGCGATTGTCAAAGTATTTATAAAAACCTAGGAATACTATAGCAATCCTGTGGGACTTTCAATGCCCTCCCATGACTCCTATAGGATGCGTGAAGGAGCGAAGAGGCCCGTGAAGGACATAGGATTGTATACAAAGCGAAGGATACTTTAAAAAAATAATTCATTTCCCAACCTTAATATTACATAAATTTTACTCAACCCAAGACAAAGACAAACTTCATTCTAATAACAATTTTTTTCCCGCCAAGCTTCCCTCTGTACCACACACACAACACACACACACACACAACAAGTTGGCATTCAATTAAAAATTCCACCTGGACGCCGTGAACTTCAAGACAGAAGTGGTTAATTAAAATCTGGGTGGAAAAAAGCATGCAAGACGTTGGAAGTGGAGAGAAAAAAATATTTGTCCTGCGGGAGACTGTGCAGACAAAAATGTGAAAATGAATCCTGGCATGACAAGACAGGAGGAAACCACAGGCGGGAAGAGGCGGCGGGAAGACGTCTCACCAGTGCAGCCACGAATAGAGAGAAGAATAGAGAGAGAAACACAGAGGCTTTTGAATACAACCCTTGCTGTGAGAGACACCAAGGTACACACACACGTATTTTTCCTTAACCCCTTTTGACCCAGAACGTAATTTCCATTGTAATTTGGCTACCCTTAGACGATTTTTAGCGAATATAAGCAATATTTACTACCTATGACCTGTTTAGTACCTTTGTCGACTAACACATTTGGTATATTCAGTTACTTCTCGTAAGTTTATGTCTAACAACAGACGATTTTTTTGTAGCAAAGGAAATATCTGGGCGTGAAGGGGTTATTAAACTACCTACATTGCGGTTCAGTTTTTCTTTTTTGGTTGCCTGCCAGGGATATCAAGGCAGAAAATAGAATAGCCTAACCTAACCTAACCTAACTTAATACTAGCTACATTGCGGTTACAGTTTTCTATTTTGTTTGCCTGCCAGGGATATCGCGGTAAAAAAATTGGATAGCCTAACCTAACCTAACCTAAAACTAGCTACATTGCGGTTACAGTGATTTTTTTGTTTGCCTGACACGGATATCAAGGCAAAAAATACCATGATATATATTTACAAGGGCCACTAGTCTACATAATAGTACATACATTAGCGGGTATCTACGTAGGGAAAAATGCACTGCTTCCCACACCCGATCCCTAACCCCGCGGCGCGCCAGAGTGTGAGGCAGCAAACCGCCCTCCACCCATCCATTCCCGCCGGCAAATGGGTGTGATAATCAAAATAAATGGTCCCACGGCACCCTATTTCTGGTTACCAATTTGTTTCACCCATAACTGCACCCATTAACAATATAAATCCTTATATAGTCAACGAATCCCATAAAAAAGGCTCCAATCCACTTATTTCACTCGAGTTTTTGATAGCGTAACCCGTTTGAGTGGAACCGGATCCGTCTGTTGAAATAAATAAATAGATACTCATGGGTTCGAATCCCCCTGTCGGTTCTGCGCCTCCCTTGCCTTAACAACGGCTAATCCTCTTATTTTGGCTTCGGATTCGGATTGGATTCTCTTCAATTTGTTTCAACACCAAGGACGCTTATCTCCATGTATCTGAAAATCCCACGTTAATCATCACAATCATAACAGCAAAAACAACTTTCCTTAAATTCAGAAAGGAAAAACGGGGACAAAAAATTACAAAAACTGGTGTTGGAGTTACATATAAGAGTAAACCCTTCACAAATCACGTTCCCTTTTCTAATTTTCTACCTTGTTTACCTTATAACTTCCTAACTCATCTTATTACACGGCTCTTCTCGTCCCATTAGACTCCTACGCTGGCTTGATAGGCTTACGTAGAGACCTAAAAGTATAAACATAGCTACCATCGTTACCACCACCACCACCATCGCCCACCCACTAATACCTCTCTCTCTCTCTCTCTCTCTCTCTCTCTCTCTCTCTCTCTCTCTCTCTCTCTCTCTCTCTCTCTCTCTCATTAAAACAAGATAAATGAAGTGGTAGTAGTGGTGCTTATGACTTCAGTAGTGGCAATGATGGTGATGATGATGGTTGGTGATGAAGGTGGATGTTGTTGTTGTTGTTGTAGTTGTTGTTATTGTTGCTGCTTTTGTTATTGTAGTATTGTTGTTGATGGTGATGATAATATTTGTTGAGATGATGAATATATTATATGTGGTGAATTCTTATGACGGTGATGAGGCTCGTATAAAAGGTTGAGTGTTGGTGATGAGTGGTGGTGATGGTAACGCCCTCATCACCGCAATCGGCCTCGTCACGCCCAACAATCAACGACGAGGAGGAAGAAAGGCAATAGTACAAGGAGGAAAATAGATAAATGGTGATAAAAGCGAAGAAGGAAAATAGAAACACGAACCCAAAACTACTCAAGTCGAAGTATAAAAAAAAAATAAACACTCGCAGAAATTAGTAATAGTAAACCAGAGGGAAATTCAGAGACTTAGTTAACATTGAAGGAAAATTAATCGTCTTGGGAAATAATAAGCATGGAAATGAGGGAGGGGGGGGAGAGAGAGAGAGAGAGAGAGAGAGAGAGAGAGAGAGAGAGAGAAGAGATGAGAGAGGAGAGAGAGAGAGAGAGAGAGAGGCAAAGACATACGGACACAGAAGCAGGGAAGGAAAAAATAGAGTATAGGAGTAACAAGTTGAAGAGGAGGAGGAGGAGGAGGAGGAGAGGAGGAGGAGGAGGAGGAGGAGGAGGAGGAGGAGGAGGGGGAGAGGAAGAAGGAAGAAGAAGAGAAGAAGAAGAAGAAAGAAGAAGAAGAAGAAGAAGAAGAAGAAGAAGAAGAAGAAGAAGAAGAAGAAGAAGAAGAAGAAGAAGAAGAAGAAGAAGAAGAAGAAGAAGAAGAAGAAGGAGGAGGAGGAGGAGGCTGCCCTTCGCCGCCGCACAAACAAGCAGTGTTACCAAAGAAAACCCTGAGGTTGTTTACGTTTGTCTACCAGTGACAGGCCTGCGGTGGACAGCCAGAAAGGAGGAGGAGGAGGAGGAGGAGGAGGATTGGGCAGAGGAGGAGGAAGAGGAGGAGGACAACGATTGGGAAGAGGAGGAGGCGAGTAAAGGACACTATAAAGGACACGACGCCTCCCCCCCTGGGCCCTTAATGGTGTCAATTAGTGCGTACACGACACCTTACACCAGCCCAGCACCCGCCTGACGAAGGGAGGAATAGCTGACGTGGCGGCGGCGAATAATGAAACAACCATACGACACTTTGACCTGTTTACTCGCAACACGACGACTGAGAGAGAGAGAGAGAGAGAGAGAGAGAGAGAGAGAGAGAGAGAGAGAGAGAGAGAGAGAGAGAGAGAGAGAGAGAGAGAGAGAGAATTCTGAACACTTACTGCCTTAACTTATCTATCTTTTAAGTTATCTGTGTGATTAATAACTATTTAAATACAAAAAAATAAAGTGAGAGAGAGAGAGCTAGAGGGAGGTGTGTGTGTGTGTGACTGTGTGTGTGTGTGTGTGTGTCTGTTTGTGCGTGTGTGTGTGTGTGTGTGTGTGTGTGTGTGTGTGTGTGTGTGTGTGTGTGTGTGTGTGTGTGTGTGTGTGTGTGTGTGTGTGTGTGTGTGTTTGAAGTAATACAATAAAAGGAAGTGGGCTGTTTACCTTCACATTGAAAAAGGCACGAGACTGTTTGAGCTGCATATCAAGTGGAGTCAAGAGGCGTCGATTGTTTGCCCTGTATATGAGGACGCAACGAAGGGACGGCGGCTGCTTGACGTGTTTGTAAGCAACACACGCAAGTAGGATACAAAAAAAAGTACTGTTTGCACCCCATCCCAGTAAACAAGTGAAGGAAGGCGACAAGTGTTTATACGGTACCGCGGAACGAATACGTAAGAGTTGGAGGGAAAGTTGTTGGTAATACATTAAATAAAGGTAGATGTAGGAGAGGGTGTGAAAGGCAACCAAGGAAGGAAGGAATGAAGGAAGGACTGTTTGTAAAGTACGTTATGATAGAAAACTTTACAGAAAATAGGAAGAAAGGAGAAATATAACGAATAATTGAATAAAGTTATGAAAGGAAGAATGAATTAATGAAAGTAGAATAAAAGGAAGGGAAGGAAGGAAGGAAGGAAGGGACGGAGGAAATGTTTGCAAAATAAAGTAGGTAGACAAGACAGATAGAAAATTAAAAAAATACGAGATGAAAATGTAGCTAGCGAAGGAAACAAAGCAAGGAAGGACACTTGATATACGGCGACACGTGATAAAAAGAGTGAAACAAACGAGCATCACACGGGAAGAGCAAACTGTTTACAATGAACGTGACAAAAGAGAGAAGACAAGATACCTCGCACGCAACACCCACAGCTCAACGCGACACACGAAAAATAAACAACACCTACTGAAGGAGGAGGAGGAGGAGGAGGAGGAGGAGGAGGAGGAGGAGGAGGAGGAGGAGAAGAAGAAGAAGAAGAAGAAGAAGATGTAGGAGGAGGAGAAGCGAGTCACGGAGTAGCACAGAAGCACCACAACTTAATTAATCAAAACAGCGGCAGGTGGTGGGACTAGGTATCTCACTAGGTATAAACACATTCCTTCCCACACCCACCAGCCAACTTACGACCCAAAACACTACCCTCCCATCCAAACATACACACACACACACACACACACACACCTATATACAGTCCCGTACCCAACCCCTAACCTACCCTATCCTCCCATGGGTCCCAGTAGGTGAAGCTGCTTTATTGTGCCCCATTACCAAACCATGAGGCGTGTATAAAGTCGCTTAAATGAAAATAAACTAAGGCCGGTTCCCGTGTGCAATCAGGATAATGGGAGAGACTGCGAGAGGAGGCGATAATGGAAGCTCAGACGAGAGTGTTTAGCAAGGATTATGCTCCGCTATACCCACAAGCAGCCAAGTTTTCCTTTTTTCCCTTTTCGTTTCTTCTTTTAGTATATATTTCTTAGTAGTAGGATTCGTCTCTTCCCACGGGGCGCCACGCAAGGAGGTGTGCGGTGTGTGGTGTGGTGTGTGGTGGAAGGGGCGACCAGGGTGTAGGCTGAAGGAGTATGGGTGTAGGGAGGGACATTATGTAGTGGTGGTGGTGGTAGTGAGAGCAGCTGTTACTATTATACTGATGGGTGTGTGGCGTTAGGGTACAGCTAAGCGTTTATTATTATCATTATTATTATTATTTTTATGACTTGTCGTGCTAGTGGTAATGGTGGCGGTGGTAGTGGTGGTGATAGTAATAGTAGTTGTAGTAGTAGAAGTAGTAGTAGTAACAGCTGGACTTTTATTGTAGAAATGTCAACGTGAATGAAAGGAAGGAAACTGTGGGATAAAGGAATAGAGGGAAATATGCAAAGGAATAAGATAAATGAAGATAAATGAAGGAATAAATGAGATAAATGAAGAGATAAATGAAGGAATAGAAGGAAACATGCGTAGATGGAAAAGGGAAGGAAGGAAAATGACGAACAGAAGGGATAAAAATAGGAGATTAAATGAGAGGAGAGGAAGAGGGAGAGGAAGAGATAGGTGATGAAAGTGATGTTTAGCGTGAAATAAATCAAAAGGAGGAGAGGAAGAGGGAGAGGAGGAGATACAGGTGATGAAAGTGATGTTAAGCGTGAAATAAATCAAGAGGAAGAGGGAGAGAAAGAGGAAAAGGAGATAGAGGTGATGAAAGTGATGTTTAGCGTGAGATTAATCAAGAGGAGGAGGAGAGGAAGAGGGAAGAGGAAGAGATAGGTGATGAAAGTGACGTTTAACCTGAGAAAAATCAAGAGGAAGAGGGAAGAGGAGGAGACAGGTGATGAAAGTGATGTTGAGAGTGAGATGAATCAAGAGAAATAGGAAGAGGAGAAGGGAGGGAAGGGAGAGGATAGTAGCAAAGGGAGGCAGGCAGAGCATAATCACCCTCACTATTGATGGCATTGCTAATCTCACGACAGAACATAACAGGCTGCCACTACGACCCACACCTGCCTGTGACCCGTGGCTAATTAGGCCTCATATTATGTACCTACCTGGGCTTTTGGGGAACTGTCGCCTACCTATACTACCACTACTAATACCGCCACTGTGTCTATGTATGTAGGTATATCCCCTATCCCCCACCCTCCATCGCCCCCCCACCACCACCACAACTACCCCCATTATCGTTACCACCACCAGCGCCGTGACTACTATAACGCTCGACACCACCATTCCCTTAACCTTTGCTGCCATCATACCCTCCAACGCCACCATCCCGCCTCCCGCGCTCAGACCTGCGGGGCGTGGCGAGGACGTCGGAGTGGAGAGAGAAGAAATAAGCTGGTGAACTTTGAGGACACGGAGACGGAGGATACGAGCGACGGTAAGGCGGGGAGGACCAAAGTTTAGTGTTATCGATACAACTGGGTCAGGCAAGCAGGCAGGGAGGGAGGCAGGCAGGCAGGGAGGCAGGGAGGCAGGCAGGGGACGGGCCAAGGCAGAGTGGTGCTTTATATAGTCCCCAAGAAAATGGAGCTTTTTTTTTTTTATCCTAGAGGCAAGTGCATTTTCTAGGCTTAAAAAGGAGTGTGTTTAGCCTTTTAATTCACACTTTCCATTCAACAAGTGATGCTTTTATTAAATTTGCATAATGTATGTATGTATGTATGTAACTCGTATGCATGTTCAAGTATTACATTATTCACTCTTGGGACACCTTAACATATTTTAGTAGGAGGTAAGCAAGAGAACTAAGTATAATAACACAATAAAATACTCCGATTAGACAAAGTACCTAACCTCTACCTTGACCATGCTACTAACAATACAGAGACACCGACTGAAACAATGGCACCAATAATTAAGCACACAAACTAGCATAAATGTATTACCCGTAGCACACAATTAACAACAGGCCAATTACCACAGTCGGCAAGCTCGTTAGCGATCAAATTGCCCACTAATTGTTGC
Source organism: Chionoecetes opilio (assembly GCA_016584305.1). NCBI lineage: Eukaryota > Metazoa > Arthropoda > Malacostraca > Decapoda > Majidae > Chionoecetes > Chionoecetes opilio. Next base: position 90,495 of record JACEEZ010016752.1, read on the forward strand.
TTGTGCGTTGATCAATCAGCTGTTCTCGCACAGGTAGGAGAACAAGGCGGCGCCCACACCCCGACCCGCTAATGAGCTCAGGTGAGGGGCCACTCATCTCACCTGGCGGCCACTGGTCTAAGGGTGCGTGCGTATTTGTATTTGTCCGTATATCAAAGTCCCTGCGTTTGTGTGTGTGTGAAATTAAATGTGTTCTATGAAAGCGTTGTTAGGGGTAAGAAAGAACACATCCAATCTTGTCTGTTATGCTGAACTGGGGTACCCGACTTTGTCAGACCTTTTACAACATAAACAACACAAGTTTTTTTATAGATTATGGCTAGAAAGGTCTGGCATGAATGATGATCCCTTTTCTTTTGTTGTTAGAATTTCTATTGCAATGAATACACCTGTTGCCAAGATTATAAATAGATATACCCGAGATGAAGTCACGGACATGTCCTTATTGGTAAGAAGTGTACATAGGGCTATTTTGTCGTCAGATACGTCGAGATGTAATGTATATATGGACATTAATCCTGCGATGAGAGTGCATGATGTTTATAAACAAAGACATACAGTAAATGATCTCCACAGAGTCTCGTTCACGAGGTTCAGGGTTTCAGGGCATTCACTGGCTATTGAGACGGGACGGTGGAACAGGCGGTGGCGGGGTCGCCTTCCTGTGGAGGAGCGTGTGTGTGTGTGGCTCAGTCCAGACGGAGAGGCATGTCGTGGAGAGTTGTCCTGTGACTCAGTATTTGAGAGATAGTTACACATTTAATACTTTGGATGATTTGTTTTGCAATTTTAGTAATGATTGCGAGTAATGAACGTGCAAGATTGTTCATGATATATTGCGGGCGTATGATTAGTTGTGTAGTTGTTAAGGTGTGTTTCGGAGTATATTATGTGTCTTGTAATCGTACCCAATAAGGTAATGGTTTGTTCATGATATTTTACAGACGTATGATTAGTTTTATAGTTGTTAGGGTTTGTTTCGGAGTAAGATTAACCTTCTTGGACTACAACTAGTTGTTATATGTATACTGATAGGTACCATTGTATATTTTACTGTAATCTTAAATTATAAATGTGATTCTGTTTGCTTGTAGTCAATAAACTAAACTAAACTAAACTAAACTGTGTGTGTGTGTGTGTGTGTGTGTGTGTGTGTGTGTGTGTAGGCGAACTAGACCCATATACATTGCTACACACACACACACACACACACTGAGTACCTATCCATTCTTACCTAAAACGTCGCTTTCTACTACGTACACACAACCCTATCACACACACACACACACAAGAGGGTCTAAGGATGTCCCTCGTAGTATCTTTAATAGGCAGTTACAAAGTCTGGGACAAGATCATCATCACCACCACCACTACTACCACTATCACCACCACCATTCACTTCCTCAACACTAACGGCGCATCAACGACCCTACAAGACAAACTCGCCCAATGGACTATTAACTCCCTACATAATTCTCCCAGAGCGACCCCAGCCTATCCCTATCCCTATCCCTATCTCCTCCTCCTTCTATAGTATTACTCCCTCTCCTCCTCCTACAGTAATACACCCTCTCCTCCGTCTCCTCCCCCTACAGTAATACACCCTCTGAGTCTCCTCCTCCTCCTCCTACAGTAATACACCCTCTGCGTCTCCTCCTCCTCCTCCTCCTCCTCCTCTTACAGTAATATACCCTCTCCGTCTCCTCCTCCTACAGTAATACACCCTCTCCGTCTCCTCCTACAGTATTACCAGTATTACTTCCTCTGCGTCTCCTCCCACTATACAGTATTACTCCCTCTGCGTCTCCTCCCCCTATACAGTATTACTCCCTCTGCGTCTCCTCCCACTATACAGTATTACTCCCTCTGCGTCTCCTCCCCCTATACAGTATTACTCCCTCTGCGTCTCCTCCCACTATACAGTATTACTCCCTCTGCGTCTCCTCCCCCTATACAGTATTACTCCCTCTGCGTCTCCTCCCCCTATACAGTATTACTCCCTCTGCGTCTCCTCCCCTATACAGTATTACTCCCTCTGCGTCTCCTCCCACTATACAGTATTACTCCCTCTGCGTCTCCTCCCCCTATACAGTATTACTCCCTCTGCGTCTCCTCCCCTATACAGTATTACTCCCTCTGCGTCTCCTCCCCCTATACAGTATTACTCCTCTGCGTCTCCTCCCCTATACAGTATTACTCCCTCTGCGTCTCCTCCCCTATACAGTATTACTCCCTCTGCGTCTCCCCCCTATACAGTATTACTCCCTCTGCGTCTCCTCCCCCTATACAGTATTACTCCCTCTGCGTCTCCTCCCCCTATACAGTATTACTCCCTCTGCGTTAACCCATTTATGTAGCTACTCCCTCGCCGCCTTCGGGTTCCTGGAGACGTCGAGGCAGCGTAAAGCGTAATCGACAGTTCATTTTAACCCCTTGAGGCCCAGAACGTAATTTCCATTGTAATTTGCGTACCATTAGACGAATTTTAGTGAATATAAGCAATGTTTTATAGATATGACCTGTTTAGTATCCTTGTCCGCTAGTTTATTTGGTATATTCAGTCATTTTTCGTAATTTTATGGATAACAAGACGATTCTATATAGCAATGGAAAGATCTGGGCGTGAAAAGGCTTTTTAAATCACGGTTTGTATTATGCTTGTTTGTATAATTTTTTTGATATTCCAGCGCGTTGGTTTAGTGTTTTTTTCTCTCTTATGTTTTCTAGATATTCTTTGATTTTAAGTTGTATTTGTATTATTTGTTGTTGTTGTTGTTGTGAGGTTTAGTGTTTTTTTTCTTTCTCTCTTACGGTTTTTAGATTTTCTTTGATTTTAAATTGTATTAACCTAACCCCTGTACTAACCTAACCTAACCCAACCTAACTTCACCTCACCTCACCTAACCTATTATTATGTGTTATATGTTGTTTTTTCTCTTTCTCTTACGTTTTTAAGATTTTCTGAAGTTTCATTTGTGTTAACTGATTATTAATGTTGCTATCTATCATTTCCATTATTACTCTTATTATTACCATTATCATTATCATCATTATTTGTTCTCGTGATGGTGGTGTCATTAGTGCCGTTGCTGTCGCTTTGAAGTAATAATAATAATTTAATTCTCACCCGAAGGCACACAGGAAAACAACAACATAATATATACACATGAGGGAATGAGCTTAAGTACTAAAGTAGTGTTAAGTTCTAAAGCAGTGTAAAAAAGTGTTGGTAGAGGATGAAACAAACATGAATAGACGAAAAAGGTCGAAAAGAACAATATAGGCAACACGTAAAAATATTAAAAATCTCTCCACACGGACAGGCACACATACAGATACATATATTCATACATACATACATACATAACCGAATACTGAGCAACCAGATAGCTATGCGCACGCACAACACACACACACACACACACACACACACACACACACACACCACACACACACACACACACAGGTACGAACATGCAAATTGGAGGCAGGTGGGCACAGTAGGTACAAAGGTAGCGAGCGCAACAGCTGGTCTGAGGCTCACGGATTTAAAGCTGATGTGTACCTTGAAAACGGTGCACTAGGGAAAGGTACGGCAGCGGCAGGTACGTACAGACAGGCAGACAGACAGACAGGGAAAGGTACGGCAGCGGCAGGTATAGACAGACAGACAGACAAGCGAGCTGACGATGGCCAAGGCGATATAAGTAGTAGTGGTAGCGGTGGATGTGGTAGTGGTTGTAGTAATTGGTTGTATATTGGTAGTAGTAGTTGTTACTATTGTAGTGGTAGGTACGGATGGTGAGGATGATGGTGATAGTGATGGGCGTGGTGGTGATGGTGTTGGTGGTGGTGCATTTGATGTTAATAATGTTGGTGTTAGTGGTGGTGGTGGTGGTAATGTTGGGGATTTAAAATTACAATTCACCAGAAAATTCATGGAAAATAATAACCATAAGATGAAATAAAGAAGAAAGAAGAACATAAATATTCATTCCATAATTACACCAGAAAATTTAAAATGAATATGAAAATATAAATAATGATTAGAATAATAATAAGACAAAAAAATTGCAACACTAATAATAATAATCTTGTATCCAAAAATAATATGAACAGACACTGATCAAAATATTTACTTTCCTCAAAATATAAAAGTTATATCGTCGACCACAATTTTTTTTACATGGTTCTAATATATTTCAGTGAACGGAGAGATGATTAATAAAAATAAATAAATAAATAAATAAATAAATAAATAATATATATATATATTATATATATATATATATATATATATATATATATATATATATCGTTATATATAATATATATATAATATATATATATACGTATATATATATATATATATATATATATATATATATATATTATATATATATATATATATATATATATATTATATATATATATATTAATTATATAATATATTATATATATATATCATATATAATATATATATATATTTCAAATTGAAGTCATCGGACACAGGCTTCGTGTTAATTAACGAATCGCTGTGAATTCCGACCTTTAACTGATTTAAGTTATTGATTCTTTTATTTTGTGGAGAGAGAGAGAGAGAGAGAGAGAGAGAGAGAGAGAGAGAGAGAGAGAGAGAGAGAGAGAGAGAGAGAGAGAGAGAGAGAGAGAGAGAGAGAGAGAGAGAGAGAGATTATCAATATTGAGTTCCTGATAGAAAATGCAAAATAATGACAGGGATGGTATTATTTTGAATATGTGCAAAAGCTATCAACCTTACTCTCTCTCTCACTCTCTCTCTCTCTCTCTCTCTCTCTCTCACACAGCAGGGAATCACCAGGGAAATCTGCAGCAAATTCAAATATTTGGACGTAGTCACAAACCAAATGAATTTTGATCTGCTTTCACTTCAGGGGGGACAGAAGGGACTGTTCAGGCGTTTGCTGGAGGGAGGGAGGGAGGAGAGAGGAGAGAGGGAGGAGAGGGAGGGAGGAGAGGGAGGGAAGGAGAGGAGGGAGGGAGAGAGGGAGATAAGAGTGAAAAGTACAACAAGAAGAAAGGTAAATAAGAAAAATGTGCTGGAACTTCAATGCTTCGGATATTATTGTTTGTTTATTTGTGTTTGTGTTTGTGTATGTGTGTGTGTGTGTGTGTGTGTGTGTGTGTGTGTGTGTGTGTGTGTGTGTGTGTTTGTGTGTGTGTGTGTTAATCTGTCTATTTCACACCCTTAATTTCCCTTTGTTTTCAAGTTTCTAAATATGTAACTTTGACTTTTGACTTATATATTTCATAACCTGTCGGATATTCAAAGGCTTGTTCACTATGCGATTCTAGCTTAATTCTGGGGCTGCTGGAGGCGGGAAATATACATGTACGTGTGTATTGATGTATTTATTGTGCATGCAAACTAAATCTATTGAAATATTTACAGGGATTTATGCTATGTGACTGTATGCAGCGTGATGCGACGGTCGTCTGGCGGATCAACGATATTCTGAACGTGACGAATATACTGGCAGCAAAAATGTACACCGTGTAATCTAAAGTCTAAACACGATTTTGACCTTGAGAGACATGACCTTACGACTGACCTTTGATGAACCGCTTTCTGCACCTCTTCAAATAATCAGGAGTCTTGCAATAAAAGTAATTATTGGTTTTTTTTTTCCTGGTAAGCTACATAATTTAGCTCGAGATTTATTAGCTAGAATAAAGAAATAAAAAAATGACGCATGAGTATTGAAATATATTCACTCGATACAAAATACATGCGGTACAAAAGAAACATGAGTAAATAGATCAGTATAATGAATGTATCGATGAATTTCCGGTAATAATATAGTTCTTCGGTTTCTTCACATAACAGAATTCAATTTATCCAATGCACGATCTTGCGTTTTCTTGCTCATGTATCTGACAACGTTTTCCGTATACAATTTGTTAGACACTTGATACTTTTGTTAATTACTGATTAGAGTAAATTTCTGATCAATGAGTGATTTTGGTGTATATTATGCAAAAAAAAAATTTGTGTGGACAATAAAATATCTATCTATCTATCTATCCTATGTTCCTTTATAGAAACCATCCTGCTTTTCCTTAACTATCCTTCACATTCTCCTGTATTCCTATCCACTTGTCCTTTCCCTGCACACCTAACCGTCCTACATCCACCCTGCTTCCTTGTTTTCATCCACCCTGCCTCCTTCCCTTCATCCACCCTGCCTACATTCCTTCATCCACCCTGCCTCCTTGCCTTCATCCACCCTGCCTCCTTGCCTTCATCCACACTGCCTCCTTGCTTTCATCCACCCTGCTACCTTGCCTTTATCCACCCTGTCTCCACCTGCATTCACCCTGTCTCCCTGCCTTCATCCACCCTGCCTCCTTGCATTCATCCACCTTGCCTCCACCTGCATTCACCCTGTCTCCTTGCCTACATCCACACTGCCTCCTTGCCTACATCCACCGTTCCTCCTTGCCTTCATCCACGCTGCCTCCTTGCCTTCATCCACCCTGCCTCCCTCCCTTCATCCACCCTTCATCCACCTGCATTCACCCTGTCTCCCTGTCTTCATCCACCTTGCCTCCTGCATTCCACATTCCCGCGATACACATAACACCTCACAACGACGCCAGCGGTGCGACATTAAGAACAAGTCGTCGTACCTTCGCCCGAACATACGCGCGGTAAATTGTCTCCAAGAAGCGATGTCGGGGCCGTGAGGGGAGCCGCCGAGCACCTCTTATAAAGTTAACGAAGGTCATGGTGGTGAGACGTCCCTGGGCCTCTCAGGTGTCCGTCAGGCGGGTCTTCACTCTTCACACCCAAAATTACAGGAGACACTCATTACAAACGATACAATCCCACCTGACACTCCCAGTGGGTCGTGTGGGCGGGGTTACATGGGTTATGAGGGCGTGGGTGTGGGTGATAGGTGGGTGTGAGGGTGATGGTGGTGGTGGGCGTGTTATTACCTTGATATAATACCCGCGGTGCACGCCCCTCTTGATTAAACTCCCAAGAAATCTCATTCTTATTGGCCAGAAGCAAAGTCATGTCGAGTATGGCCCCAACGGCGTCCCGGTCAGTTTTACAGTGGTAGTAGTGGTAGTAGTGGTGTTAGTAGTGGTAGTAGTGGTAGTAGTGGTGGTAGTAGTGGTTCCCGGTCATTTTTACAGTGGTAGTAGTGGTGGTGGTAGTAGTGGTAGTAGTGGTTCCCGGTCATTTTTACAGTGGTAGTAGTGGTGGTAGTGGTAGTAGCGGTGGTGTTGGCGTTAGTGGTGGTAGTGGTAGTGGTGGTGGTGGTAGTGGCGGTAGTAGTAGTAGTAGTGGTGGTGGTAGTGGCGGTAGTGGCGGTAGTAGCGGAGTAGTAGTGGTGGTGGTGGTGGTGGTAGTAAAGCAGGTCGGGAAAGTCATAATCACGCACCTGAGAGACCCCATAGCAGGTGTGTTTGTTGTCTTCATTTTCTTTCTTGGGTCGTGAATTCCTTGACTACCACTTACGGTGCGTGCAATGCGGCGGAGGGGCAATGAAAGGGGGCAACAGAGACACGGAGAAGCGACGACGACAAGGAGGGCAATGGTAAACGACGGAGGAGAGAGAAAGGCCCATAGAAAGCAACGCCGAAAGGGGGCAACAGACACGGAGAAGCGACGACGACAAGGAGGGCAATGGTAAACGACGGAGGAGAGAGGAAAGGGCCAGAGAGCGCGACGATGAAAGGGGGCAACAGAGAGACACGGAGAAACGACGACGACAAGGAGGACAATGGTAAACGACGGAGGAGAGAGGAAAAAGCCTTAGAGAGCGACGACGAAAGGGGGCAAATGAGAGAAACGGGGAAGCGACGATAAGGAGGGCAATGGTAAACGACGAAAGAGAGAGGAAAGAGCCTTAGAGAGCAACGACTAAAGAGGTGTTGGAGGGGCCGACGGAGAGGGAATGGGCGGCATAGGCAAGACGACGCGTTCCCTGCGAGGCACCCAAAACTTTGCTCTCTGAAACCTCAACCACAAAAATAAAAGCGACAATCCTCTCAAAACACGTGCATTTCTGGGACTCCACGATACACGACTCCAAGCAAGGGCGGTCGAACAACACTTTTTTTTTCTATCTGATTCTGAACATTACTGCCTTAACTTGTCTACCTTTGAAGCCATCTGTGTGATTAATTAATAACTGTTTAAATATGTAGAATAATTTTAAAAATCCACTGCCGCAAAATGATGTTAAAGTCTGACAGATCTTTAGGTACCCATTCGTTATTTTTTTTCTCACTTTCTCTTTATATATTTAAGGTATTTTTTGTTTATGAAGAAAAGAACCTCAGCCACTTTTCGCCCTGCAACTTTTTGGCTGGGTAAACCAAGAACAGGGAATGTGAAACAGACGCAGTGACCACAACAATGCACTTAACCCCTTCACGCCCAGATCTTTCCCTTGCTGTAAAAAATCGTATGTTGTCGATCCATAAAATAATGAAAAGTAACTGAATATACCAAATTAGGACAAGGATATTAAACAGGTCATATCTATATAATATTGCTGATGTTCATTAAAATCGTCGAATGGTGGTTATATTGCAATGAAAATTACGTTCTGGGCCTCAAGGGGTTAATAACTACACCTTCACCACACACCAAACTTTAGGTACCAACGGATCATATACCCGCTAATATATGGAAGGACAAAACAACAAAATATATCAATCAAACACACACACACACACCATGAAATCTTAATCCACTTTCCTAAACTGATACAAGATGGATAGCAATAAGTGATAGTTATACACTTTTTAAATTTTATTATGTGACGATGGACAAAAAATAATGATAATAATAAAATGACATAGTTAGGCTACTTGAAATCATTATTCGAATTCATCAATTGAACCAATAAAAAGGAGTTTAATTACAGTAGTCACATCCACAGAGCAGTTTGCGATGACCCGCGCACTTACGATTACCTTACGATTATTATTAATTACAATTATTACTTACGGCTACCTTACAATTTACTGATATTAGATAACCCGTATTATTGTTCGAGAAGCGACGGAGAGTGACGAATTATAAACTTTAACCCTTGAGACCCATAACGTATTTTCCATTGTAATTTGGCTACCACATTAGACGATTTTTAGTGTATTTCAGCAATATTTTATAGATATGACCAGTTTAGTATCCTAGTCCACTAACTAATTTGGTATATTAAGTTACTTTTCATAATTTGAAGGCTCGACAGCATACAATTTTATATATTCCAAGAAAAAATCTGTACGTGAAGGCATTAACGTAATACTGACCGAAAAACCGGCAGTTCAATAATTTTACAAATTCTACTGTACGGTTTATATTTTTTATCAATACGATTATGTTCCGTAGCTCACTAGCACCTAAACTATCTACTCTAGTATAGCAGTCATATATCTATTACTCTATATGAACCTCTCTATATAATCAGTTGCGCTCATTCTATCAAATACAGTACTACCGTTTTTAGGTATATTATTTTAGTTTGGGTAAATTTAGGTTTATTTTTGGTTATTTTCGGTTCTTTTAGGTTATTTCAGGTTTATTTTAGGTTTATTTTAGGTTATTATAGCTTTATTTAGGTTATTTTAGCTTTATTTCAGGTTATTTTAGCTTTAGTTTAGATTAATTTAGCTTTATTTTAGGTTATTTTAGCTTTTGGGGGTTCTTTTTGGTTCTTTTGGGTTATTTGAAGTTTATTTGAGGTTATTATAGCTTTATTTAGGTTATTTTAGCTTTATTTCAGCTTTTCTTTTGGTTATTTGAAATAGTGTAGGGAATCAAATTAATGTGAAAACCAAATCAATTCATTATACAATAACAGAATGCGTGGTGATTGGGGTGCCTTCAACGCCTGTTACTATACTCTACAAATGCATCATACACATATTCCAGCAAAAATAGAGGACACAAAGGACTGGTCAAGGGTAGAACAAAAAAATTAACAAGAAGCATACATATCTACATCCATACATCTCAACTACACCTCTTGTTATTTTCTATCCATACTAATCTATCCTTCTATCAATCATTTGTAGTATCAATTCAAACATTAAATTCAAAGTACACATTTTTCTTATCTGCTAAATGTATCAATCTATCCTTCTATTCATCATTTGTAGTATCAATTCAAACATTAAATTCAGAGTACACATTTTTTTGTATCTGCTAAATGTATCAGTACGTCTCAATACACATATTCTAGCCAAAAATAGAACGTGGTTATTTGCATCCTAACTATCTACAATAACTAACTATATCTAACTATCTCTACCATGCTTTTCTAGTGCACGTATGAGACTATTCCATACTTAGCAGTGAGGTATTATAGTTTATTTACACACCATTATCTATTTAGCTTCCATTTAATTGTGAAGTTTATTTGCTGTTAACAACGATTAGAGTAATGTATTGGTTGCGACATGTAGTATCTGTAATCATATGCTGATTTAATTCAATATGTATGTGTGTGTGTGTGTGTGTGTGTGTGTGTGTGTGTTGTTGTGTGTGTGTGTGTGTGTGTGTGTGTGTGTTTGCAGTAATGAGAGTTAGGCAGGCGAAGGATTATGTGATTCGATTATTCGGAATTATTCGGATTACTATTATGCAACTGGAATAAAAGCGCAGCAAAACAAAAGCAATAATTTTCCTTTGGTACAATAATAATAATAATGACAATACTATCATCATTGCTATTACGTTTACCATTATCGTTATCATCATTATAGATTGTCAGCATTACTTTTGCCATAGATAACATTAGAGCTACTGTTATCTATGTTTTTGCTTATCATTACTATTATTATTATTAGTGTTGTCATTACTGAATACTTTACATGCGTGATATTTTTTCATGGGATGGAAGGATGGATGGTGGGGAGAGATGGAAGGATGGATGGTAGGTAGGGATGGAAGAATGGAGGATAGATAGGGATGGAGGGATGAAGGATATATAGAGATGGAAGGATGGAGGGTAGGCAGGGATGGGAAGGATAAAGGGTAGGTAAGGATGGAGGGATGAAGGATAGATACGGATGGAGGGATGAAGGATACATAGGGATGGAAGGATGGAGGGTAGGCAAAGATGAAAGGATAAAGGATAAGTAGGGATGGAATAATGGAGGATAGATAGAGATGGAACGATGGAGGATAGATAGGGATGGAGGGATGGAGGGTAGGGATGGAAGGATGAAGGATGGAGGATAGATAGATAGGGATAGAGGGACAAATTGTGTTAAGATCGACCGGGCTTCTCGCACCCCTAGGAACCCCATTACGCCGCCAAATAGGTCCTCCACCTATCTAGTAATTCAATTAAAAGTGTTTATTTCGCGCCGACACTCCCCTTGGCCCCTCCAGCTAGGTTTCTTGTTCAGTCTCGATTTTATTTTATTTATATTTTACAGATTTGCTTCCCTACACTATTTACTGTATTTGATAGAGCGAATGCAGCTGATTATGTAGAGAGGTTCACATAGAATAATAGATATATGACAGCTATAGTTACTACAGTAGATAGTCTGGGTGCCATTGAGCTACGGAACGTAATCGTATTAATAAAAAAAAAACAATGCTGTAGAATTATTCAACTGTCTGCGGCACCCAAAACCTCCCCCCCCCTGCCTCCCCCGGGCTGAGGAGTCGCCCCCGCAGGCCGCTGTGTCCGCGCCTCACCACCACCTACCTACCTATAGGACGCCGCTCACCACCCTCAACAACACACAAGCCTTCACCAGCCTCGCGATCAACAAACACAAACCTCCAATCTACCAACACACACGACAACACACACACACATACACACACACAAACACACAAGCACACACACACAAACATATTTTCAGTTGTTTTAAGAAAAGCTTATACAAATTTATCAGGCTCAACAGAATTCTCTCTCTCTCTCTCTCTCTCTCTCTCTCCTACACGGGACACACCAAAGACCTTACAATCAATATGCGTTGAACTGATTTCGAAGAGGAAGCCCCTAGCCCCCTTTTCCTCCTTGTACAGTCTCTAGTAAGGTCCACGCAGCCCTTGACGCCCGCCCTTCCTCAACACACATTATTAAGGGACGCCACCTGGTATTATATTTTCAGCAGAATATCTTGAAAAAATCGAATATGAGTTTCCCGCCTAATATGAATCACCAACATTAAGCCAACTTTTTCCCCAAATATTACACGGATATTCATAATCTAAGACATTTAAAAAATTTGCAACACGCCATTGGAGATGTGCATAAACTTGCGACAGGTGAGGGAAGGGTTAGGGATTCTGCGCTGGTGTGATCATAGCGAGCAGGACGCCACGACTGCAGGAAGAGGATATAGTGGGGGAGTATTTGTTTGGAGACGGGAATGTGGAAGAAGCAAAAAGAACAAGCAACAGTTTTTGGATGACCAGAGAAAATAAGAAGAAAGAAAAAGAAAGACACTAAAAATATGGAATAAGTGAAGACAACTAAATAAAGACCCAGACAGCAAGAAGAAACACGTCAGGGAGTGCCGTTGAAAAAGGCCAGACTCCCGACCAACAACTGAACTGCAGGAACGGGGTCGGGATGGATAGGACAGTACCGGCAGTCTTGTTACCTGTGGCGGCGCGCACCCTACTGCTGGGGACGTGTGCTGCGTGCTTAGTGCTGTGATAGTGAGACACAGCACACACAGCACGCACAGTACACAGCACATCCTTGCCTCCTACTGAATGTCTACGTCCAGTGACTTTTTTTATTTTATTTAAAGTTATTAATCACAGAGATGGCTTAAAAGTAACAGTAATCATAACCATTATTATATCATTACTATCATTATTGTTACTATTATCATCATCATTACTATTTTTTATTTGCATTAGTACTTAAGTTTATTTACTCATGTATGTATATTATGTTGTTTTGACTACTTACTGTCTATGCCTTCGGGCGAAAATAAACATTAGTATTATTATTATTATCATTCAAAGGTAAAGTTAAGGCAGTAAATATTCAGGATCACTTTTTGAAATTCCTAGATTATTGTTTGAATGAAAGTTAAGCATCACCGTCTAGTTTATCCGTGGGGCCCCGTCACGACACACTAGTTACAAGCGTTAACGTGGTACTCAGCCTCCCTAACAACCCTGTACGGGGGGGGGGGGCGTGCGTGCGTGATCATGTCGCCGCACGTCTGGTCACCCGCAGATCCCCGGCAGTCAGGTCAGGTCAGGTCGTTACCAAGACTGACAAGGCATCTATTTGTTGCGACACAGCTTATCACCATCACTCTGCCACAAACACACAGCGCTGTCATAGGGTGCAGTCAGTTCGTACACAAGTTGTTTCGTACACTAGAAGATTCGTACACCAAAAAGTTGTTCGTAGTCTATATGAAACCATCCATAGTCGTTTCGTACACTCAGCTCGAGTTGAACTTGACTACTAGAGTTACGAAACGACACCAAGTATGTACGAAAAAAATCAAAATCAGTGTACGAAACAACTAATAAAACCTGGGTACGAAACAACTTGTGTACGAAACTCCCTGTAATCGCTGTCATCACCTGGCATCGTTGACTTGCCTCCATTATAAGTGCATCGAGGAAAGAAAACTTTTTCGTCAACAAACTAAGTGGCATTCATAATGAAATCAGGAGACGGCGTGAGCACAGTCCCCGGCAAGCAGAGGCGCGGAGGCAGCGACGCGACACACACGCGAAAATAAAACAAAACTTTACCGAAACTTTTATGTGCAAAGTTAAATTCACCATCCTGGCATTCCATCATTTTCCAGCACACAAAATATAAAAATTAGATAATCCCTCGAGATAATAAAGTTTGTCACAACATTAATTAACGATGAACTTACCTCAAGTGTTCCTCCATAGCGGCGGCGAGGTTGGCGGAGGCTTGCAACGCCGTCTTTCTGGGCGCGGAGATTCCCAAACTTGCGGAGCCGCCACAGAGTCCGAACCAAAGAAAAAAAAAACGAAAAAAAACCACCTATACGTGTAAATACTTCTTCGCGCTAATCACAGCTCTCAAGTAATGCGCCAATAATCAACATAAACTTCATACTATTTTCTGCACTTGTATTCTTGCGCGGATACCAAATAATTATAACTTTCTTGAGGGGTGGAAAAGTTACCAGAGCACAGCACACGAACGCCACTACAGGACCGGCACACACCCCTCCGTCACGCTAGGCAAACGCACACTGACTTTGTCGAGTCTGCCCGCGGAGGTGATGCTCAGATGCGGCCTCTCAGCGAGCGTTGGAAAAAGTTTGTTGTCGCTGCGACCTTTAAATTCCATACTTTGTCTTTAGTTCGCTCCCTCTGACAAACAACTCACAAAACTTACTTGCAACAACACTCTGACTGCCACGATATACTTCACAGGTGCGAGAAATGAGGTGAAGTTAGCATCTTTAAGTGGCGCTGTGATACCAGTAGTTGGCAACGTACAGACAGAATGGAGGCGGGTCCTGCCTGCTCCATCCTGCCTGAAATGCCATTGACTGCCTGTTATTACCCCAACAACGATATACGGGAAGCTTTCTCCGTTGCTGATACTTTTGCATGCATGAATCCTTAGCTACACGGACCCCAATATCACCCCCAACCCCCCCAACCCTTCTCTTCACCCCACCTTCTACCTCTCTCCTTCCCTAACCCAATATTCATGTTGCTTGAAATAATGTGTACCAGTAAACAAGTATGAAGTGATGGTCAACATGATAGCACCCTTCTTTATACCAGGCACATGTATGATATAGATGTATGTATGTATGTGTGTGTATATGTATGTATATGTATGTATGTATGTATGTATGTGTTTTCCAATAGCCACTCTGATGCTGGGCTTGAGTGTTGGGTGAGTGTGTGTGTGTGTGTGTGTGTGTTTGGAAATTATATAAAACAACTCTGGTATTACATAGGCCGTAAATGATTGTGAAATACTCGTTTGAATTTTTTTTTTTTTTAGAATATTTTTCGATGGATTTAGTCACTCGTGTTTTATTTTTATATATCCCTGAATTGTTGTGTGAAATTTTGTGTGTGTGTGTGTGTGTGTGTGTGTGTGTGTGTGTGTGTGTGTGTGTGTGTGTGTGTGTGTGTGTGTGTGCCAAAGCGACAAATAGTTCACAAAAATACTTACAAATCTCACACCTAAACAAACCTCTGGACATCACCACCACCATCACCATCACCATCACCACCACACCATCACCACCACCGCCGTCACCGCCGTCACCACCATCACCACCACCATCACCATCACCACCACACCATCACCACCACCGCCGTCACCGCCGTCACCACCATCACCGCCACCACCACCACCATCACCACCACCATCACACCACACCACCACCACCACCACCACACCACCACCACCATCACCACCACCACTGTCACCACCACCACCACCACCAACACCACCACCACCACCACCACCACTACCGCCACCACCACCACACCACCCATACATAACAACCAATCTTAATCACCACCACATATCTACTTTTATTACAGCATCACCCCTCATCATCACCACCGTCACCACCACTCACCACCACCACCACCACACCACCATCACCACCACAGCCGGCGCCGGTGTACAGGTAAGGGCGTCACCAGGTGTACACGTAAACTGAACAACACCAGACAGACAGACTGACAGACAGACAGACAGACAGACAGACAGACAGACAGACAGGACAGACAGACAGACAGACAGACAGACAGACAGACAGACAGGTGTTCACGTGTTCTCTTTTCGTGATCATCATAACAAAATGGCCGCCGGGAGAACATGGCAGCGAACACACACACACACACACACACACACACATACATACACACACACACACACACACACACACACACACACACACACACACACACACACACACACACACACACACACACACACACACACGAGTACCCGCAGTTGCGATTTTCTCTATGATTTTTTTTTCAAAGTCAGTAATTTATTCTCTTATTTTCCAATATTATTATTCATGTGTTTCAAATGTTCTGATATACTTTTTTATTGTGTTGCGTGTTACTGAACTTTATTAAATGTTGTAACTTCAAATAATTTACTTGAATGAAGTCTATTATATAATATATTCGCTGATTTTGTAATACTTCTTTTTATTCGGCAACAACAAAAATAACAATCATAATTATACTCGTAATGACTACAATAAAGTAATGCTAATGATACATTTAAATATAGAACAGTTATATTATGGTGATAGTAATGAATATGAAAATACTGACAGTTGTAATAACAGCTTCAATAATAATAATGATAATGATTATGATAACTATAATAGTGGTGATGATAATGATGATGATGATGATGGTGATGACATCATAATAATAATCTTTATTATTATAATGATAATAACAATAATTATAATAATAACGAACACGATGGTACTACTACTACTACTAATAATAATAATAATGAAAATAATAGAAGTGAGAAAAAGAATAATGATAACGATAGTAACAATAATTTTAATAATGATTATAAATATCATAAAATACTTACAAAAGTTATAACAATGACAAATAATTATGATAGTGATGATAATATTGATAATAATGATATAAATAATTATATCTCCTGTCCACTAAATACTCGTAAATAATCCTGTCCTAAATAATTATATCTACGACTCCTGCTGCTGCTGCTGATACTGCTACTGCTGCTACTATAATACTGCTGCTGCTACTGATACTGTTGTTGACAAAGGTGATCAAGCTACTATCCTCATTATTATTATTACAATCATTACCATAATTTTCATGATCATAGTTACATTATTTTAATTATGGTTATAAGAACACTGACATTGTGATCATGGTCATCATCACAATTATCATTATCACTATCACTATCATTATCATTATATTTATCATTACCACCATCGTCGTCGTCGCTTCATCACGACGTAAATGCAACACACACGCC
>JACEEZ010016752.1:115000-120000 GCA_016584305.1 Chionoecetes opilio
TGGGCCAGGGCAGTTGGCGGCCAGCCCAATCAGTTGTTCACCCTTCCTTTTGGGGATGGTTGATAAATGGGTACCTATGGAAACCTGGGGAAGGTAACTTTGGTAACCCGAATGTCACACTAGCCCTGTGTCCCGGGTTAGCGGATTCCTAACCATCACAGGCTCAAGGGCTAATGCGACGGAGATGAGCACCGAGGCCACGCGCATTATAGTAGTAGCAATTGTAGTACTAATACTCATCGAATTTATCGCTATCTTCATCAAAATCATTGTCACTATTATTGTAATTATGATCGTTAGCATCATTATAATCATCATCACTGTTATTATCATATATTGGCCGATTTTTTAAACATGAACATGGGCTAACCTAAGACTAACCATGGCTTTAGACAGACATTTCAGTGCTTTAAACATTTGTCCGGGGTATAATATCATTAGACTTGGATGTTGGAGAGGTTAGTGAGTGTCTAGCAATTCCAATCTGAGACTAAACCCCCTTGAAAAATGGTTAAAAAGCTTAAATGTCTGGTCTAAAGCCATGGTTAGTGTTAGGTTAGCCCAAGTCCATGTTTAGAAAATCGGCCAATTGTTTTCATTACCGTTGGAGACGCAAATGGCATGTGTGAGAGGACTGTTCTCCCACCTGCTTAGCTTGTTTATGAGGCACGTTATGAAGGCGAGGAGGAGGCAAGATGACATGGAAATGAAATGCTTAAGAACAATTACTGGCGCGAGGTGGTTTAACGGAGTGGGAAATGAAGTGTCAGAGAGATGTATGGAAACAGACGTAGTGGTGGCGATGGCAGATCCACGAGGCCATCAAGTAGTGCGGTCATGTGGAAAGGATGGGAAGGAGAAAACTATGAAGATAATCTAAAAGTCTGGAACGAGAGGTGAAAGGTTGAAGGGAAGACCTAACAAAGACCTAACAAAGACCTAACAAAGACCTAACAAAGACTAACAGACCTAACAAAGACCTAACAAAGACCTAACAAAGACCTAACAAAGACCTAACAAAGACCTAACAAAGACCTAACAAAGACCTAACAGACCTAACAAAGACCTAACAAAGACCTAACAAAGACCTAACAAAGACCTAACAAAGACCTAACAGAAAGACCTAACAAAGACCTAACAAAGGCCTAACAAAGACCTAACAAAGACCTAACAAAGACCTAACACAGAGGCCTAAAATAAACACTGGGAGGAGGATGAAAACTACATTATTTTCATTCATCATCATTCATCATCCTTGAGACCCAGAACGTAATTTCCATTGTAATTTGGGCACCATTAGACGATTTTTAGTGTTTTTAGTGAATATAAGCAATATTTTATACGTAGATATGACCTGTTTAGTATTCTTGTCTCAACTAACTATGGTATTTCAAGTTAGTTTTCGTAATTTTATGGCTAACAACATACGATTTTATTTATAGCAAAGGAAAGATCTGGGTGTGAAGGGGTTTATTTTTCATGTACAAAGTTATACAGAGCTCTCAAAATATGACACTCGAAAACTTACATTCTTCTCCATCACGTTTTTTATTTTCTCCCAAATATGAGAAAACCATAAACCCATCAGTCATTTATGAAGATTACTTTCATGTTTAATATTTTTTTTCACTTGTATCAGTCGCTGCGTCAGTTTCGACTTGTCACGTTGGGATCATCATGACTCATCGGTGAGTGAGTAGGCAGGTGAGTCAACGTTGAGTCCTTCACACTTTTATCTCTCGCAGCAGGTGTGTAGGTGTGTAGGTACAGCGCAACACCAGCAGCCTCCTCCTCCTCCTCCTCCTCCTCCTCCTCCTCCTCCTCCTCCTCCTCCTCCGCCTCCTCCTCCTCCTCCTCCTCCTTCCTCCGTCTGCCGCCACCTCGCCGCCACACTCGCCACCGACAGCCGCTGATAAATGACTCATTGTCGGAGGATAAAATTGCTTCCCCATTAACTGTTCCACGGAGGAGAAGGAGGAGGAGGAGGAGGAGGAGGAGGAGGAGGAGGAGGAGGAGGAGGAGGAGGAGGAGGGGAGGAGGAGGAGGAGGAGGAGGAGGAGGAGAATAATGAGGAGGAGGAGGAGGGAGGAGGAGGAGGAGGAGGAGGAGGAGGAGGAGGAGGGGCCAAAAGGAGAATATCCCCCCTTACAACAACACGTACACTCTTTAAAACAATTGGGTTTTTTGCACCATAAATAAACCTGCGCATTGCTTTAGGCTCATCAAGCCACTTTTACATCGGTTAGGCGCAGAGGACTTACCGCCAGGGTGGGACTGGTTACGGTGTCCTTAGGCTCTCGGCGGGGATCCTGTAAGCCAAGAGGTAGAGGGGGGGTGGTTAAGGTGGCTGAAGGGATAGGATAGGATGGGATAGGATGGGTTGGGAGGTCCTATCGGTGTAACAAGCTCAGATACACACAGGCGCCCGGGCTGTTATGTATCGAAGGAAGACAGATGAGGACTATTTGTTGTGTAATAGTTTTCACTTATCCCCGCCGTCAGTGGTGCATTGGTGGTTGTGGAGGCAGGGAGACTGGCTACACAGGGGGACGAGGACGCTAACGGGGACCAGGATTGATTGTAATGCCAAAAAAAGGGGAAATGTGCCAGACAGATGAATACACGGGGACGAGGTATTATTGTGGTGTAAGTTCATCATGGGACCCTTAACCCCTTGAGGCCCAGAACGTAATTTCCATTGTACTTTGGCTACCATTAGACGATTTTAAGTGAATATAAGCAATATTTTATAGATATGACCTGTTTAGTATCCTTGTCGACTAACAAATTTGGTATATTCAGTTACTTTTCGTAATTTTATGGCTAACAACAGACGATTTTATATAGCAATGGAAAGATCTGGGCGTGAAGGGGTTAAAGTCCCATGTGTAACATATTCGCTATGATATTTAGCTTCATAAACCTCCATCGCGAACACCTTTCATACACAGTCGGGAGGAGGGACGAATGTTGGCTGGCACCCTGAGGCGGACACAACATCTCGCGAGGCTCACTGTGGCGGGGCGAGGACGTGGTGGCATCTGTCCAACATTTTGACACTGACCAATTTCAAGCGAGAGTGCGATCTTAGGCACGGAGACTAGGATGGAGGAATGGAGGGTGGAGCACGAGGAGGAGGAGGAGGAGGAGGAGGAGGAGGAGGAGGAGGAGGAGGAGGAGGAGGAGGAGGAGGGGAGGAGGAGGAGGAGGAGGAGGAGGAGGAGGAAGAAGAATAGAATGAGGAGGTTCAGTAGCAGCTAGATCCTCTACTTCCCTTGAGCCGACATCAAAAGAAGCCAGAAGAGCAATCATACCCTCGGCGGCTCAGCAGATCAGGTTGGCGAGAGACGCGCGCCGCCTTCCTATTGTCGGCGTTATACGATATTCTGTAATTCCGGAGGAGCTTCCTTAATTCCCGCCCGCCTACCGCCCGGCATCAAACACAACTTTCTAATATCCCCGGAGTTGGCCGCCCCATGTCTCCCTCTACCCCTCTACACGCCTTGCTGCCGCCGGGGGAACACCAAGCTTCCGCCGGCTGCATGCGCTAACTTTCAACTGCTTCCACCGCCGCCATTATCATCATCATTATCATCATTATCGGCGGCAATAAATTGAATAAAATGAGGGTGGGGTGCTGAAGGGTAAGAAGGGGATCTTGGCCGGAACGGGGTTCCGCCTGCACGTTCCGCCCATATGGGCGTCACATGGATTACCGCGCTACGGGATTCACCTGCACCTCGCACGGTGCAGCATTACGAATAATGGTCAGAATACATTCTGCGTGCGTTGTACCACTGGCACGTATAGGGACACCTCATCACCTCGCTCTCTAACGGCGTCATTTCGTCATAATTGCTTCTTATCAGTTCTGCGTCAGCGTTTAATCGGATATGCGCATTTATTTGTCTGTTATTATGTTCCTCCATCACACCGCTCCTAAGCGTTATTATTGGCTTAGTATCTTCTTGCTATATCAGTTCCGGTGCATCTTTCATATTCATGCTTTGCATGTAGATTCTGTGTGTTATTCTTTCTTGTCAAATTAGCTTGTTTTGTGCATGTACTGTTGCTTGTATAGTTCTGCTTGTTTCTTCATATTCTATTTAGTAATTTAGCTATTTTTGGTTCAATTGTTTTTTTGCTCTGTTCGGTGTTATATCCTGCATAATATTCCTTTGTTTTAGATAGTAATAGTTGGTCAATTGCTTTTTCTTCTTCCTTGTTCTGTTTCGTCTCTCATACCTTTTTAGTATATTTTGTGATGTAATAGTTTGGTCATGCTTTTCTCCTGTTGTCGCTTCACCTTTTTAGGTGATAATCTTGCTTGTCATCTCACTTGTGATTATTTTATGTCGTTATGTTCTTATGAAAATGCTGCTTCTGTAATCAATTTTGTACTCAGTCTCTGTAACTGCTTGCTATTATTGTCTCTCTTTTCTTATTGTACTTGATCATAGTCATTTTCTGTAATCATAGTTTTCCATGTCATTGTTGCGTTTTCATTTTTCATTTTCATTTTTTTTTTTTCTTTTTTCTTTTTTTCATTTTTCATTTTTCATTTCCATTTTTTTTCTTTTCATATTTCTTTTATTGCATTTTTCATTTTCATTTTTTTTTCATTTCTCTTTATTTCATTTTTCATTTTCATTTTTTTCTTTTTCATTTTTCTTTTTTTTTATTTTTCATTTTTCGTCTCATTTTTTTTTTTCATTTTCATTTTTCCATTGGTCTGTGTCGTCTTTTTTTTTTTTTTTTTTGCTCTGTGTCTTGTTACCTATAAGCGTTTACAATTGCTTTTACGCCTAACCATCCTCTATTTTTGTCACTACTATATTTTCTTTTACTTATATCCTTACTTTTCGCAATTTTTTGGGTCACTAAAATATCCTTAATCTTGTGTTTGTTAATTATAATGCTTCGTATTTATTTGTACTTAACATTCCTTCTCTGCTTGAAGATTCTTAGACATTTTCCGTCTGACCTTCAATTTTACCCTC
>JACEEZ010016752.1:125000-127500 GCA_016584305.1 Chionoecetes opilio
ATGGCGACGCTCTTTTTACACACACGCACACACACACACACACACACACGCACACACACGCACACACACACAC
Source organism: Chionoecetes opilio (assembly GCA_016584305.1). Taxonomy (NCBI): domain Eukaryota; kingdom Metazoa; phylum Arthropoda; class Malacostraca; order Decapoda; family Majidae; genus Chionoecetes; species Chionoecetes opilio. The sequence continues at coordinate 125,074 of JACEEZ010016752.1, forward strand.
ACACACACACACACACACACACACACACACACACACACACACACACACACACACACACACACACACACACACACACACGCACACACACACACACACACACACACACACACACACACACACACACACACACACACACACGTAGTAGGGGATACGTGCATGAATGTAGCTTTTTCATATAAACTTGCTGTTAATGCTGCATTTATTTGAGAAAAAAATATCGCATTTTACAGAAACAAAAAATATCAGTTTCCACTTTGCTGTTTAAACTCAGATTCACAGAAATGAAAAAAAAAAAAACACCGATATAATGGCTCGCGTAAATAAGTAGATAGAAAGTTTGTTATGAAATTTTGTCATGTCAGTAAATTTGTACATGCAATAACTTTTTTTTTTTTTTTTACATAGAAGCCTATAGCGCCTGTAGGCTATTTATTATCATTCTGGAGGATTCAACAAAAAACATGTGTTCCGGTCAGAGCATCCTTCCTCCCGCTCCGGCTTTGTAAACACTGCATGAAATGAAAGAAAGAAAAGTGCGAGGCTACAACAACCTTACCTAGAGGAGGAAGAGGATATAGTGGGGGAGTATTTGTTTGGAGATGGATATGTGGAAGCAAAAATAACAATCAACAGTTTTTAGATGACCAGAGAAAATAAGAGGAAGGGAAGAGAAAGAAACTAAACTATAGAATAAGAGAAGACAACTAATTAAAAACCCAGACAGCAAGAAGAAACACGTCAGGGAGTGCCGTTGAAATAGGCCAAAATCCCGACCCACAACTGTACTGAACTGAACTGCACTGCAAAGGTGGATATCTTTTTATATTCCCAAATCTAACACGTATGAGGTATGGAACTTCCTTTTGTAATTACACACACGCAAGAAACACAAGCGTCCCATTTTAGGGCTACGACGACGATGATGATGATGATGATGATGATGATGTTCATGATGATGATGCTGACGATGTACTTTTCACTATGGTCTTGGTCACGCGCTGGACTTGTGACCACCAACTACCACCCTACATAAGGAAGTTTTTTTAATGCAGTTATATAGTTTTTAATTTGAGTATTATTTTCTTTTTATGAAGGCGGGTACTATAATGGAAATGTTAAGGTATCTATGTATGTATGTATGTAAGTATGTAGATGTTAATAAAATATGCTGGGTTGCAATTTCTATTTATTTTTCTTGGGTTCAGTCTAACTTGCGATTTTCAAAGTAAAACTGATTTAAACTAGAAGTATGATATATTACTATGCATGAAAATCATATAGAGTTAGTCCCTTCCCCTACACTGAGGTGGCAACACTGGTCTCGCGTCTACACTGACCTATCATGAACGGTTTCTGAATTATAAATTTATATATTTACTATAACGCGTTCAGCTCACAACTTGCTTCTCACACAGCAAACCCGCCAGGGTGGCGCGGTTGGTAGAGTTACTGGTTAAGAGTGTGCAGAGTCCCTGCGCATTCGGTCAGCGGTTCGAGTCCACCAAGTTCGTCCTGGCGTGGTGGCGCTTTGTATAGTCAATAACCTTGTAGTTGGTACTTGCAAAGTGTCTAGATAGGATCAAAGTATCTTATCTTATCTCACACAGCAACACTTACCCATCAAAAGTTATTGTAAATGGATGGATCTCCAACTGTATCCCCGGCATTTCCAATTATCTATCGAAAAAAAATTTCTTCGGATTTCTGGCTGCTCAAAAATATTCCAAAATTGACGAAAATCTGGTTTTTGCTATTTTGACGCAAAACTATGAGTCGTAGAAGAAAACATATCGAAGTAACAAAAGTTTACCTTGAGGTGTTCTACATGATGCAGTAATCAGTTTGTCAAAACACCTCATGGTTGTCCAGAAAATTGATATTTTGTATAAATGTACGAATATGCTATTTTCTTGGTTATTTACCAATCAATATTCTTTTGCTTTACTCAAAATGCTCTAGATCTACTTCTTATTTACTTCTCTATACATGTTGCACTTATCTGCCATAGTAGTTTCGTTATTGAAAAAAACGTGATTTAAAAAAAAGATCAAGGCATACATACATACCCCTTGCAAAATTTGCAATATTTTTTGAAAAATAGATTTGCTTGAAAATTTGTTCCTAGCAGTTATCGGGCTTGCTGAACACGAATATGTAATAAATTTTCAGTTACAATGATTATAAATCCCTATTTCAGCCAATTCACAATGACATGATACTTCCAGATATTCCTTAAAAACCACATATTAGACAAAACTTACAAAACATAAAAATATGATAGGCATTGCTAGATTAATCATTACTTCAATACAATGATCAGTATCAGTATTTTCAGTATAAGTAATATTATTATTAATCCCTATTTGAGCCGCCCATGCGATTGCCAAAGTACTTATAAAAACCTAGGAATGCTATAGCAATCCTGTG
>JACEEZ010016752.1:130000-134447 GCA_016584305.1 Chionoecetes opilio
ATAATAACGGTAATGATAAGAATAACAATGATGGAAATAACGGATAAAAATGATAACAATAATGATAAAAGTAATGGAGGAAGGGAGGGGGGGGGGGAGGGATAGGAGGAGGAAGAAAATAAAACAAAGGATGTAACAGGGCAATTAAAGTGATGAATCGCTAATCACTAGTATATTTGTTTTTTGCCCCCCCTTTTTGAAAAAATTTTCTTTTTTTTATGAAACCCCAAGCCCTCCTTTTTTTTTCCCCCCCCCCCCCCCCTTTGAAAATTTAAATTTTTTTTCCCCCTCCCCCATTTTTCCCCTAAAAATTCTTTTGCCCCCCCCTCCTCCCCTTCCCCCCTCCCCCCACAACTCCCCCTTTTCCCCCCCTTTTCCCCCCTTCCCTCACCCCCTAAAAATTTTTACCCCCTCCCCACCCCCTCAAAAACTTCTCCTGTCTCCCCTCCCCCCCCTCCCCCTTCCCCCTCCCCTCCCCTTCCCCTCACAAACTCTTCCTGATCTCCCTATCCCTTACCCCTCACAAACTCCCCTGTTTTTCCCCCCCCTTTTCCCTTCCCCTCACTCCCCCCCTCACAAACTCTCCTGATCTCCCTCACTCCCCTCATCCCTTCCCTCACTCCCCTTACCCCTCACAAACTCTCCTGATCTCCCTCACTCCCCTTACCCCTCACAAACTCTCCTGTTCTGCCTGCCTCCCTCCCCTCACCCTTCCCCTTCCCTTTCCCCTCACAAACAATCCCGCTTTCCCTCCCGTTGCTCGCTGAATCTGAGAATCTATCTTCATTAGATATTTGCGACGGGGGGCAAGGATTATTTTTTTTGTCATCTTTTACCCAGTCTTTTTCTTCCCCCCGCTTTATAGAAAAATAGAGTTTTTAAAGAAAATTTATATCTTTTAAAGAAGACAAGGGAAATAGGTAAAAAAAGCACAAAGAAGAAAGTTTAAATTTTTTCCTTTTTCGTCCTTTTCTTTTTTTGTGTCTGATATTTTCTTGTCCCTCGTTTTGGGTTGCTATAATTTTTTGTTTTGAGTTATGCAGGAAGAGTTTTATGTTTATTTATTTATTTATTTAGTGGTCGAGGAGGCAATGAAGGAAAGTGTGTCAAGGAATTTATGTTGTTCATTCATGTAGTAGTGGTAGTAAAAGTGGTAGTAGAAGTAGTAGTAGTAGCAGTAGTAGTAGTAGTATTGATAGAAGGAGCAGGAGAAGAGAAAGAGGAGGAGGAGGAGGAGGAGGAGGAGGAGGGGAGGAGGAGGAGGAGGAGGAGGAGGAGGGTGGGTATCATAACAGCCTACGTATTATTACCAGTACGCATTTTAATAACAAAACACAAAAACGTACCAATTATATGAAAGGAAATTCAATTATTGGTACTAATAATTATTCTTGTGTGCGCTATGGAAAGAAAGCAAAACCATCATGCAAGGAGAGAATTTGCCATGAGTAAGATAAAAAAAAGAACACAGACACACACTCACACACCCACACCCACACCCACACAGAACAAGACACACACACACACAACACCCCACACACACACACCCACAGGCCCCCGCGCGCGCGCGCACACAAAAACCACCACGCACATGTATCCACACCCCCAATCGGGGTGTTCGAGAAAGAATTGCTTTTCATGGTGATTTGGCATGAAGGAGGGTGAAAAAGGAGGAGGAGGGGGAGGAGGAGGAGGAGGAGGGGAGGAGGAGGAGGGGGGAGGAGGGAGGGGGGGAGGAGGAGGAGGAGGAGGTTTGTTTGTCGAGAAAGGCAGCACCATGGGAGGGGGGCAAGGGGGGGGGAGGGGGGGCTTGAAGTTTTGAGAAAAACTGAAAGAGAAACGAACAAGGCTGGAAGGAACCCCAAAGGGCCCCTCACCCATGTAAATAGAAGGAACCAGATTGGGCAAGAAAGAACGTCTTGCCTCTGTTTGGGGCGCGGCGAGGGTGGGGGGAGGGGACGCATGGTGACGGGGCAAGGTTGTGTGGGGCGGGGCAAGGTGGGCTGTGGGGTTAAAGGGAAAAGGGGGGGTGGGTCAGGGCCTTGGGATGGTAAAGGTTGTGAGGTGGGGTTGAAAAAAATGGAATGCGGTTTTTGAAAGGTTTTTTTTTATTGTGGTGGGTGTGTGTGTGTGTGTTGGGTGTTGTGTGTTTTTTTTTGTGGTGTGGGTGGTGGTGTGTGTGTGTGGTGTGTTTGTTTGTTTGTGTGTGTGTGTGTGTGTGTTGTGTGGGGTGTTTGTGTGTGTGTGGTGGGTGTGTGTGTGTGTTTTGTGTGTGTGTGGTGTGTGTGTGTGTGGGTTTTTGTGTGGGTGTGTGGTGTGTGTGTGTGTTTTTTTGTGTTGTGTGTGTGTGTGGGTTTTGTGTGGTGTGTGGTGTGTTGTGTGTGTGGTGTGTGTGGTGTGGTGGTGTGTGTTTTTGTGTGTGTTGGTGTGTTTTGTGGGTGTGTGTGTGTTTGGTGTGTGGTTGGGGGTGTCCTATCTAAGCGTTACAGCCTGGGATTTAGGGTTTGGAACACACGCACGCGCGCACACACACACCAAAACCCCAACACACACACCACCCAAAACACACCACACACACACAACACACAAAACAGACAGACAGACAGACACACACACATACAAACAACACAAAAACACAGAACACCACCACACACACACCCCTCCGTGCCCACCGCGGATCTCAGCGGTGCTCGAAGTTTTTAAAATTGAATCTGTACCGGGGGGAACTGCTGATGGCGCCCACCCGTGTTGCTGGAGGAGGAGGGGGGGGAGGAGGGGAGGAGGAGGAGGAGGAGGGGGAGAGGAAGGAGGAGGGGGAAAAAAGGGAGGGAAGACAAAACCCAACACGAACCAAAAATTACCTGAAAATCGTTCCCTTTCTTTTTTTTTGTCTTCTCTAAAAAACACACCCAAAAACACACCAAAAAACCCCCACACACCACAAACCCCACAACACCACACACACACACACACACACACACACACACACACACACAATATTGACTTTAAGCAGGTGAATAAAATATATATAATTCGCACGGTAGATAGAAAAGAAAGCGAAAAATTAAAGAAAGATTGAGTGAATATAAGAATGACTTAATGAAGGTAAGACAATTGGAAAGAAGAGATTTAAATTATTGAAAAGGTAAACCAGATACGAACTCTAAATAATTACGAAGGGAGAAGGTGAACAGGACACAAGGAAAACAGAAGAAACGGAAATGTAACAGAAATCCAGCGAAGAAGAACAGAAGAAGAAGAAGAACAGAAGAAGAACAGAAGAAGAACATAAGAAGAAGAACAGAAGAAGAACAGAAGAACAGAAGAAGAAGAAGAAGAACAGAAGAACAGAAGAAGAAGAAGAACAGAAGAAGAAGAAGAACAGAAGAAGAAGAAGAACAGAAGAAGAAGAAGAACAGAAGAAGAACAGAAGAAGAACAGAAGAAGAACAGAAGAACAAAAAGAAGAAGAACAGAAGAAGAAGAAGAAGAACAGAAGAACAGAAGAAGAAGAAGAACAGAAGAAGAAGAAGAACAGAAGAAGAACAGAAGAAGAAGAAGAACAGAAGAAGAAGAAGAACAGAAGAAGAAGAACAGAAGAAGAAGAAGAACAGAAGAAGACGAAGAACAGAAGAAGAACAGAAGAATAACAGAAGAAGAACAGAAGAAGAAGAAGAACAGAAGAAGAACAGAAGAAGAAGAAGAACAGAAGAAGAAGAACAAAAAGAAGAACAAAGGGAAAAAAAAAAGAAGAAGAACAAAGAAAAAGAAGAAGAAAAGAAAAAGAAGAAGAAGAAGAAGAAGAAAAAAGAAAAAAGAAAACAAAGAAAAAAAAAAGAAAAGAAAAAAAAACAGAAAAAAGAAAACCAAAAAAATAAATTAAAAAAAAAAAAACAAAAAACAAAAAAAAAAAAAAGAAAAAAAACAAAACTCGCCCCAAAAAAAAAAAAAAAACAGCTCATAAACAAAAAAAGAAAAACAAGAAAAATGAAAAAAATTCAGAAAAAAATTAAAAAAAAAACCCTGTACCACACAAAAAAAAAAAAAGAAATAAAAACAAAAAAAGGTACAAAAAAAAATTAAAACATTAAAAAAGGAAAAAAAATCACAAAATGGGGGAAGGTTGGGGCATGGGGGGGGAGAAGAAAGGAGAGGGGGGGAAGGGGGGGTTAGGGGGGGGGAGAGAGAGAGAGAGAAGAGAGAGAGAGAGAGGAGAGAAAAGAGAGAGAAGAGGAGAGAGAGAGGGGGAGGAGGAGAGAGAGAGGAGAAAAAGAGAGGAGAGACGGGAAGAAGGGGAAGGAAAAGAGAAGAAGGAAAAAAGGTAAAGAAATTTTTCCAGCGAACGCAAGACAATGGTTTTGTTCAAAAACCCCCCCGCCAACGAATTGGGGGGAACCTACCAAAAAAGAACGCAGCCCGTACTCTACCCTCCCACCCCTGACGGGGAG
>JACEEZ010016753.1:0-32500 GCA_016584305.1 Chionoecetes opilio
TTTTATGGGAGCTAGGGTGGGTTTCCCAGGGTGGGGTTTGGTTTTTTAAAACTATGTGGTCCCAGGGGGGGTTTTTAAAACAGGGATTTAGGGGGCTTAGGGGAAAACGGGGGTCCCAGGGGGGCTTTGGGAAAACATGGGGGGTGCAGTGGGCTTATGGAAAAAATTTTGGGGGCCCGGGTGGGCTTAACAGGGCCCTAGTGGTTTAGGGGAACATGGGGCCCCCGGTGGGCTTAACATGGACCTATGGGGGTTTTGGGAACTATGGGGGTCCAGGGGGCTAGACAGTTTGGGTTGTTTTATCCCTACACAATTTCCCATATGAACCAACCTATACTATGCTAGCCCAAAATTTTGGATTTTTGTCCTAAAAATTTTTGGGATTTTTTTTTTTTTCAAAATTTTTTTTTTTTTTTTTTTTTTCCAAAAAGTTTTTTTTTTAAATTTTGGTTTTTTTTCTCTAAAAAATGTTAATGTTTTTTCTCAATTTTTTTTTTTTTAGATTGATTATAAAAACCCAAAAAAAAAATCCAAATTTGAAAAAAAAACCCAAAATTTTTAAAAGAAAAAAGAACTTTTTTAAAGAAAAAACAAAAATTTTTGAAGAAAAAGAATTTAAAAAAAAAAAGAATTTAAAAGAAAAAAATTTAAAGAAAAAAAAACCCAAAAATTTTTGAAAAAAAAACCAAAATTTTGGGTTAGACATGAGATATAGGTTGGATTCATAGGGTATTGTGTGGGCATGGCTTATTTTGGGGGTTATTGCACATATTAATGCTGCATTTTTTGCTAAAAGGGCTAATTTGGGGACAAATATTTAAAAAATTGCTAAAAAAAAAGGAAAACCTTACGATTTCAAAATGTGAAAGTTAAAATTTTTATTTTGTATATTAACTCTTTTCAAAACCTTAAAAATATATAATAAAAGCATCATTCAAAGTGCAACGTTTTTGGCCAACCCAGCCCACCAGATATTGGATGATGTCTTATGTGGGACTTTATGGGGCCCCCCCGCTCATGGGGCCCCCATTCACATGGGGCCCATAAGGTTTAATCTTAGGGCCCCTTTTCTTTTTGGGTGGTGTAGGTATTTACAAAGTGAAGTGCTGATACAAATTTTTTTTTAATGACTATGTCCAATGTATGCATGGCGTCCAGGAAAAAAATTTGGGGGGGGTTCACCCGGGGTGGGGATGGGCTATCCAGCTGGGGGGGCGGGGGGTAATTTTGAAAATTTTTCAGTTCCAGGGTAATTTTGAGGACCAAAAAGAGAAAAAGTGGAATTAAGCTTTAAATTTAAAGCACATAAATTAATAGAGTTTATACCATGCATCAACCAATTAACTAAATATGATAAAATTTTTAAAAAAAAATTTATTTTGTTATACAAAAAAATAAAAAGCCATTTTTTTTCTTCCATAACAAACCAAAGGAATTGCCAAAGTTGTTTTTTTGGTTTGTTTCTGGGAAAGGGTTTTATCTTATAATGAAAAAAAATTATAAATAAACTTACAATATTTCAAGGATTTCCCCCATTTCACAAAAAAGGTACTGGGATATGTGTTAAAAGAATAAAGTACTGATCATGTAAAGTAACAAAAGCCCATTTTTTCCTGCCTCCCCCGCTTACCCCCGGACCCCACCCGCCTTAACCCCCCTGCAACAAGGGGTTAACCTGCCTCCCGTCCTGTGTTACCCTGCCTCCCACGGGCCTTACCCGGGCTCCCATGCCTTAACCTCCTTAACTTAAGGGAAATTACGAGTGTATGGCTCCCAAAACCCTTTACGAGGGGGGCTGGGGGAGATGCTCGTACCGAGCCGTCACCCCCTGGGTTATCGGTGGCCTCGGGGGGGAAATTAAGGGCATTCTAGGGATATGTTTTGGGAAAAAAATTCTCAAACCAATCACAGAGCAGCGCCCTTCAACGCGGCTTTATCTAGCCAATCATCAGCTCTCAGCTGTCAGGGAGCCCGATAAAAAAATTTTAAAAGAGCTTCAAATGCCGCGTTTGCTAAAAATCGGCCTTTTCGGAAAATCTTTTCCCGACGCTTATTTAACCTAAAAAAACTCTACAAAATTTAAACCAAAAACCTATCAAAAAACCCTTACCTAACCTAAACCAGCCCAAAAAAATAAACTAACCAAACCTAAAAACTATGTTTCCCGGGTTTTTGCTAAGTTGGTGTTTTCCCAAATGGGCCGATTTGGCTCCTACGCCAGAAGTTACAATAATACAAGTGCCACATTAGCCTTTCAGGAAATATTCTCCCACTGTTTATCAGAGATACCGGGGTATCCCTTGATGCGCGATCTAGGTTCGAGTCTAGCGTCCCCGAAATAGTATCTATAGACCACGGCTGGCCCGCGACGTACGTATGCCGTATCCGTGGAGGGGGGCGGTCCCCCTTTTGGGTTTATAGTGACGGAACTGGCGTTTTTCCCTCTTTATAAAAAACCGGGGGGGAAAACCCTCATGTGACAACGTAACTTGTGTGCAAAAAAGTTAACTTATAACACCCTTTGGGCTGGGTGACGTGGTGTGTACATACGTCAACATTTATCCCCCCCAACCCACCGGATCATTTAGCGGCCAAACTTGAGATAAACTATACGTTTTGATTAAAGAGTTTGAACCCATATATATATTTAATATATGGTTTGCCCTGATATGAATTTTTTTACAAGTCATAGGGATTGTATTTTTAAATATGATATATATGGATCAAAGAAGCAAAAAACCATCAATTTCAAAAAGGGAAGCATAAATGGGCTTATAAACACAAAAACAAAAATTAGGATACAAATTTAATTTATTTTGTTGACGTTAGCCGCTTAAAATTTTATCCCTTAGGGAGTTTAAGGGGTTGCCCACCACCCTTACTCGCGGTCCCCTAGCAATGAAAAAATGGTTTTAGCATCTCCCTTAAGGCGCTACAGGTAAAAGCCTTAGGGGATACTTACGGGCCCGTAAATTTTTCGAGCATCTCTGCCCATTATTAGGTTGTTTTAATAATTGTTGGATAACTGGAAAAAAAGAAAATTTTACAATATAATAACATTCTAATGTTTGTGGATTTTTGTGTTTCCCCCAGATATTGAGAACAATAACCTTGGGTCGAGACTCGAGGCCTACAAGGTACAATGCCATTTTCTAACTGCCTGTTTTTTTTTCATATTACAGACGCGACGTCATGTCTTGATTTGCTTTTTTATTAAAACACTGACAATATCTTTGAAATAGGGGAAAGATTTTTCGTGACTCAAAATTTACATCAAATATTTGCTCAAGAAAAAAAATTCCTTTACCTTAAAAATTCAACAGTCCTCTTCCTTTTAAAACATGACACACTGAACGATTCCGAAACGCGTCTGATTGAAGTCATGAAAAAAACAATCTGACTGAGAAATCACGAAGTAACGGTACATTTTTTCAATTTAATAACCCCAATGCAGGGATCACTTGGTTTTGGAAGAGGGAACGGAGGTTTTATAAAAAATCTCAAATAGAATTACTTATAATTTCAAGGTTTTTTACAAACTATTTCAAAAATTTAAAAGAAAATCAAACCAATTTTTCTATAAAAAATGTGAAAAAAAAGGTTTTGCTCTGGCAGGAAAAATTTGGGTAAATTCCTTTTTTTTTTGTTTTTGGGTAGCAGGGTATAGCAGCAATTTTGGGGGGGTGTTTGATTGGGGGGGGGGAGCCCCTTAGCCCCCCCCGGGGGGCGCCCTGAACCTAAAAACCCTGGGGGGGTTTGGGGGGGAACCGAACCCCACAAATGGAGGAACGTCCTTCACACTCTCTGGACTCGAAGAAAACATAAAAGTTTAGTCGGGGGAATTTTTTCAAAACACCCCTACCAAAAACTATGTTTCACGCATATTTTTACCCTACCAAATATGTTTTCCCCCCCCCAATTTTTGAGGGAAGGGGGGGGATGCCCAAAAATAGAAAGATACCCACAAGAGAATCACACACCACATCACTGGTTTAACACATCTACAGGTCACACTCCAGTCACATATCACACCACACAGCCTTTCATTACAACACCCCAATTCATTCATCAAGGTCTAATTATCGAAAACAATCTGTAGGTAAAAGTGATATCTTGATGAAGTGTGGTGGTTACAGGGAGTTTCGTACACAAGTTGTTTCGTACCCAGGTTTTGTTAGTTGCTTCGTACACAAATTTTTAGATTTTTCGTACATACCCGGTGTTGTTTTGTCTAGTAGTCAAGTTCAAGCTGAGTGTACGAAACGACTATGGTTTCATATAGACTACCAAACAACTTTTTGGTGTACGAAACAACCTGTGTACGAACTGACTGCACCCCAGTGTGATCAGCAGTGTGATTGATTTAAGTTTGGTTATTTAGGTCGTATACAATTAATAATATGCCGTATGTTGCCAGTTTGCCACGGCCTAAATTACTTACGGCCTAAGGGACTGGACGGTGAAGGACAGCAGGATAAATCACAGCCAGGTTACAGTTGGCTGGCTAGCCGCTGGCTAGCCGCGGCACTATGATGCTGCTGTTGTTGTTTTAAGGATGCGAGGATCCTTTGGGGAACACTATGAGCCCTGGTGATGTCCTATGATGCTATCACAGGTTGATATTTTATCAGGGAGCCGCGGCGCTATTCAAACAAAACTTGTTTACGAACAACTGACAACTATGATGCGCAATACTCTGTCCTCTACACACTTTTCTATATTTGGCACTCTTCCTTAAACTATACTTACTTATTATGAATCAATTAAGAGAGGAAAAATTATTACTCACCGTATAATCCGATATTTTGCTTTGCACACTGCACGGCATATGATAATGATGGTGGATATTGATATACTCTTCTCAGTATATCTTCTCTGTAATATGTCTAACCAAACCAAATCACATTTGCGCCAAATATTTATTATATCTTTATCAGTTTTCAACTCATTACCTTTGAGCTGAAAGTTATTAGCCGTACGTAATACCAAGTAAATGTGGTACTTGGTAAAATGTCGGAAGAAAAATGCCAAGCGTCGCAATATGAATAAATGCTTTCAAAAGAACCGTCATTTTAAGACTTATAATATATTATCATGATCATTAGTGCATTGGTACATAATCAGTGTTGTATTCCAAATATTTCACAAGGAGTAAATCTTTGATAAACAGAAGTAAGGATAGTCCGTATATAAAATACAGTGAGTAACACATTTGTCAGTCTTTTTGACGAAGGCTTTGACTAACTTACGTTTTGTGTGAATGTTTATACATAAAAGGAATACATTTTTCAAATTCTGTACATTGATTTACAGATAATAAATTTTCCTCTCTGAAAATACACCAGCGGCACTACGGAGGGCCTCGGGGGGCAAAGTTGCCGCTGGTGGCCGCCGTTCGCCGCTCTAATGCCTACGTAGGCCCGCCGGTGGTGGTTAGCTGGGGGGTGACTCCCAAATCAAGATCAAGATCAAAATCAATCTACCCAAAGTAGAATATTGGATAGAAATAGGGGTTCAATTAGGGCTCGCAGACAGGGTTTACCAGTAGTTTATATGAACAGTTCAGTTCAGTTCAGTTGTGGGTCGGGAGTCAGGCCTTTTTCAACGGCACTCCCTGACGTGTTTCTTCTTGCTGTCTGGGTCTTTAATATGTTTTCTTCTCTTATTCTATCTTATTAGTTTCTTTCTTTTACTAACAACAAAAATAAAACTTGATCAAGTACACTACACACACGTAGGTAAAAAGCCACTACACGTTAGCAAGCATAAACACATGTGAAGTCGCCACCTTCAGCATGAAGTCGCACCCAGAGCGCCCAAAATATTACAGAATTTCGTTCAGTATAGCATTACTATTTGATTTTATGCTACGAGTCACTGAAGATGGTATCAACCACGCTAGTTATATATACACGGCTGCCTGATAATCTAACCCCTGTCTTACAGCGTCTCCGATTCTTATCCTAGCACTTTGTAGCTGCAAATATAACTGGTTGCGCCATTTTGCCCTCTCTACGTTTTTCTTGGTCGCCGCGCATAGACGAGACAGCTAAACAAGTTCAGCACTTTTCAGGAGGACCCCAGGACACAGACCTGGCCAGATCTTTCAAACTTGAATGAAGAACCATTATTTCACGTGTTAGGGCATGAGGAAGTGTTTTATATATCCTAAGCCCCATCTTCCCTTCTTCCGCAGATAATTATAATAATATGATGACTTGCTCTTAACATTCCCTGACCTCATAATTCCTCTGAATTCCCCAGAATGTGTGCGAACATCCTAAAACTAGTTGCATGTTAAATATAAATAGTCCTAGCGGCGAACTTTACTGTAGTTCATCTTCGCGCTATAGTGCCACGTCGAACTCGTGTTTATATTTTTGTACTTTGATCATTCTCATAAAGCCCTAATATGACACAGATGAAGACACAAAATGAACACATACAGAGCTTGCCCAGATAGCCCCCCTTTAAACTTTCTGCCAAAGCATCAGGATGTTTACAAATTAGCTCAAGTATTAACGCCCACCACACGTTCTGTAATATAATTCAAAGAACTGCTACGAACTGGCGACTTCACTTTATCTACGCGTAGGCTCCGCCAACAGGGTCCTTACCCAGTAGTATTATCTATCCCATGCCAACAGTTCGTTCAGTCTCAGTGGTAACATGGTCGGGAGTTCAGCCTTTTTATCAACGGCACTCCATGACGTGATTTCTTCTTATACTGCTCTGGAGTCCTTAAATGCTTATTAATTCTCTTCTATTTGCTATCTTTATAGTTTCTTTCTTTTATAAACAACAAATAAAACTCGTGCTAGAGTAACACCCGGATTGTAAAAATCAATAAGCCGGAAGCTTGAAGCTTGAGTTGGGGAGCCTCTCGTGTTTTTAGTGTCTCGACATTTTGCCCTAGAGTGGAGACAAGCGGCAGCCTTAGGCACGTGCCACCCCCCCACTATTGACTGTAAGCGCCTGTGTAACGAGCTGTGTTGCGTGTATTAGGCCCAGACTAGGAGTTGAATGTGAACGCTGTGCGCGTATAGAAAAATAACATAGATAAGGAGCAATGATGGCGGTGGTACAAGGTGCTGAATGTAGCAGGGCTGAGACGCAGTGACTCGAGAAGTGTGTCACACAGACATTGCGGTCATGCCCCCTTTGCTTTTTGTGCGCTGGTGGGTAGTAGAAGTCGGGACCGCCGTTTAAATTAGCCGCCTATTACATTAGTTTATCTTTCGGGGCCGTTGATTCCAGTTTAAAAGAAGCCGTCACAGCTTGCCTAGGCCGCTAGGTATGCGAACTTTTGATAAGCCCCACGTAGTCGTTCACTTCACAGAGCCCACCAGAATAATTCTTATTTTCAGATACATGATCCGATCCAGCCTCTCTCTGCCGGTCAAATAATGGGTCCGTAAGAGTTCTAAGACAAGTCCCTTTCCCGCCCCTTTAGTAGTCAGTGATTTTTTGAAATTCAGTAGTGATGCTATAATCGACTAATATTCTGGCCCGCCTGGCCGACTTCCACTGTACTCGGTGGGCCGAGCTTGACTGTTTATCTCCCGGATAGCCAGAACATGTGTGTGTGATGTGAGTGGCCCCCTGTGTTCACAGTGTGCCCGTGTTACTTAGGTATCAGGTTAGTATTTGAAGCCCCGTCAGCGTTAAGTTAGGTAATACCTTTAGGTCAGGTTAACATAATGAACATTAATAAGCCGAAGCCTACAAGACGGCCTGGGCAGACCTGCAACACGTGCAAAATCTTCTCAAGACCAAAAAGGCTCCACTTGCTAATAGGTGACCCTAATGTTGCTCATACGCCGAATAGCCGGGACGGTTTATCGCCCTCCGCCCCAATGCGCCGCGACGTTTCGCCCCCATTTGCCATCCGCGTTGGGGTTTGGGGGGGCGGGGGGGGGGGGGAAGGCGGGGGCTGGTGATGGGCTTGGGCCTGACGGGAGGATCGCTGGCCCCCCACTCGCAGCGACGTTTCGCCCACCGGATTACGACTCCCCACTTGAAATTAACTATACTGCTTTAAAACTTCACCCTCCTTCATGTATTGATCCGCTTCATACAAAAGACTACAAAATCATCAGAAATACATTGCATAGATTTATTTACGCCACAAAACCGATGACGCAATGCCTGTACTGTGACCGGTCTTAATAGGTGACAGTAGGACTTACCGAATCCGACCTACTAGAGTAACAAAACAGACGCTTATCGCAGTGCATTAAGTCCATTTTTCATCACGCATAATTTTCAAGATTATTACTTCTTTCAAATCTCTCCAAGATTTATGACACACTTTAGTTCGTCCAACAACCACATTACCTAACTCAGTAAACTACACGTTAAATATCTTCTTGAATGAGTTGGACTAGTCATTTGATTGAACAATTTTGAAATAAGTTCATAGTATATTTCCGTGCACCGGGCTGAATCCGGAGCGGCCGAAAGTCCGCGTAGTGACCGCCCCCCGGCGAAACATCCACGACCATGCGGGCCCGAAAAACGTCCCGCTAATGCTGCGGGCCGAAACGACTCCGCCGTCAAAGGCCTCTAAGTATGTATCACATAAGACCTTAACACACCATAGAGTTAGATTGTAATGCAGTGCGCGATAGCCATTACCTTTGCATTACAAGGGCGAGAGTACTATTTCAGCGTTCCTCCGAGAAAAACACAACGAATCATCCAGCGTTAAGCGTTAAAGAGGTTATAATGACGACAGAGTTAGCGCCGGTAGTTTTCAGAGACCACCAGATCTCCCCGTCTCTCAATTTTTTATTGCAAGCCTACAATAGCGGCTTGTTAACATAATGGACTTGATAGTTCTATCTTTTGCGCAAACAAAAAAAAAAAAAAAAAAAAAAATAAAAAAAAAACGCCTTGTCATACTACGCACCGAAGACACACAACCAAAAGCCAGCGCGTGTCGGCACGTTCCGCAGCCACAACGCAGCAGAATGTAGTCCAGGGCCAGCGAGTGCTCATCTGTGCTGCTGACTTCCACCACCCTGTTGCCAGGTGCATCTCTGAAGTACACCAGTCCAAGCAGGCTGCCCCCGCCCGCCCGCCACTTACCCGGCCTCAGCCCCCGCCAAACTTTTTGAAGTCGTACGAATCTACTGCGGTGTACGCCAAACAAACTTAGTGTAAATCTGAACTCGCACTGCCCCCCCCCACCACCCCTGAGGAAGGAAATAGCTACGCCGAGCGGGTGAATTGTAACAGTTACGATACACAATGTCTAGGCAGTTTCGCTACACCAGCTTTAGATTCGTTCACACCAGCAAAAGTATTATTCGTAGCTCTGATATGAAAATCCATAGTCGTTGTCGTACCCTAGCCTACAGAGTTGGAACTTGATTACTAGAGTTACAAAACGACACCAGGTATACCTAAAAAACTACAGTCAAGTACGCAAAGACAACTAACAAAAACCAATGTCGCGTCCACGAAACAGCTTTGTGTAAGCAAAACCTACCTAAGTAACTCCTCCTCATTCTTCCTATATTCACATCCTCATTTTATGTTTCATTCCTTTATTACTTTACAGACACATGCTACTGATCTAGTTCCGCCTTTCGTGTAGTGCTAACTGCCCCGGATCGTGTGTTAGATGCTGTCATCTCACACCCATAGTCTTGTCCACGCGCACGCCCCAGGACTCGCGGATCGACCAAGTTTGTTTTGGCGCTGACATCCTTAGTGGAATTAATCTCGGCCACACTCCGGTTTTTGCCCGACTGGCACAATAGTCAATTCAGCTTCTGCTGTACCTAGCATCTAGCTGGGCATGTCGCTGTGCCCGCCCCTCTCGGCCCCGCCCCCGAATTCTCAACCGCCGTAATCGCGTGTTAGGGTAATTACCGATATCCACTTTTGTGGGACGAAACTATTTTTTTCTGGTGCTGTTTTTATGTTTTGACATGAATCTGCCTCCTAGTACCGTTTTACTGTCGAGCCAAAGTATCTATTATATTATTTTTAAAGTAAGATAAAGAGGACGGCCTAATTTTTTTTTTTTTTTTTTTTATTAGCGATAGGTAAAGGTTCTAAGATTAGGTACAAGGTTAGCATCTGTAAAGAGTTACAGGTTAGGGTGTAGACGCCTATAGGTAAGGTAAAGGTAAATTATGCGCTAAGTTATAGTCTTAGGGCTAAGGTATGGGTCTAGACGGTGTTCTCAGGATTATAAGGTAAAAGTTGTAGTTTAAGGTTTAAGCGGTTAAAATTTAGCTACATTTTTGCCCCAACAACTCCCCCCCCCAAAAAAGAAAAAAAATTCAGTGACAAATGTGTTACGCCCCCAAAATTCATTAAAAACACATAAAACTCAGCCATAAAAAAAGTTTCGTCCTCCAAAGATCGCATTTCGGTGTGTTACATAAATACAATATTTAACCAGTCGTAGGTTCTGATAGTGGTTTCTTCGAATATCAATAGTACTGCAAGCATAAGCCCGCACACCTCTAACCGGTAACCTGGATTTATTATATAACCGAAACCGTTAACCTAACCGAGTGTTTAGCCGTTGAAATCATATTTTAGTCTTTTTTCATTTTCTTTTTAGGAGAGCCGAAAGGCGACGGGGCCGCTGCTGAGATAGATATATGGTATACAGGGAGTATCTTCGATACACAAGTTGTTTCGCTACCCAGTTTTGTCTATGCTGACTTCATCGCATACACTGATTATTGAGTTTTTTTAGTATCATACCTGCGTGTCGATTCGACTAACTAGTATGTCAAGCTTCACTCTGCAGCTGAGTGTACGAAACGACTATTTTTTTTTTTTTTTTTTTTTTTTTTTTTTTTTTTTTTTTTTAGTTTTTTTTTTTTTTTTCCCCCTTTTTCAGCGTTTCATAATAGACTACAGAAAACAACTTTTTGTAGCCTGTACGTAAACAACTTGTGTACGAACTGACTGCACCCACGAGGGCTGAAACCTGTTCCGCCGAGCGGGTGCAGTCATGTTGATACACAAGTTGATTTCTGTTACAACAGATAGGTTCGTACACCAAAAAGATAGTCTTCCGCCTAATCCTATATGGAAACCATTCAGTCTGTTTCTGTACACTCAGCTCAGAGTTAGAAATCTTAATGACCACTCAGAGTTGTACGAATATGACACCAGCTGTTATGTACCGTGAAAAACTCAAAATCTGGCCGTACGAAGACAACCCCCCCCCAAAACCTCCGGTCGTACGAAACAGCCTTGTGTTACCAAAGATACAACTATAATATAATACAATAGGAAATAAATATTGTATATCCCCTAGAGATGCCTGCATTAGTCAGGCCTGTCAGCTCGCCATCTGCTGAAAGTCATTCATGACCAGAGCGCGCCATTCATAAGGCGTAAATAAAGGGCCCCCAGGACAGTGTACTCTAAGCCCGACTGTATGTGGGTCCTCCAGTGTTAGACTGCCCCAGGAAACCAGTACATTCATGAGCTTCCCTGATCCAGCCCACCATGAACAGTCAGCCCCTGGCTAGTCACGCAACCGCCGAGCCAGCTGCTAGCCTCGCCCCCTTCCCCCGCCCTTCACAATAACATCGAACCACCCACAGAACATGAGAAGTGTTTAAGAAGTGGCCAGTCACGCGACATAGTCACACATTGCGGGCTTGGTACACCTCGGCCGTTTGAGATATTAGCGATCTGACTAGACCCCAGCGGCCATGGGCCCCGAGGTTTCCTGGAGTTCTTTGAGTAAATTCCCTGCACGTTTCTGCAGACTTGCACATTATATGATTATTATATTCCTCCCCCCCCCCCTGTGTAAGTAATTTCATGTGCCTCTTTTCTAATGAATGCGACGATACATTGTTCATCAAACGGCAACCCTTGGATTTTATGGCATCTGATGAGAGTTTGGTGAATAAAAAAAAAACAAAACTTCTATCTGTGCAGCGTGTACGAGGAAATAAAAAATACATCCATCTGAATAAGCACACTAATTTTCTTTATGCGCCTAGCGAAAAAACTAGTCAGTGTCTCAGAAAAAGATTTCGAGCCACGCAGTCACTCGCCTCCATTTTTCACCATCTGTTTATACCCCATAGCGCACTGTTTACTGCCTCACTTGCCCAACACTCATTTTTACGCCCTTAGGGCCTGTTATCTATATAACCTGCCACAAGTAAACTTCCCCAGTGACTCCTTATATCTTCAGGACAAACTTGAGAAGATCCTTAAAGTCCGAGTCTTGCCCCCCCCCCCCCCCCCACCACGCTGGACGGAGCATAATGATGCCTAGTTCCATAGAATGCTCACGCGATGTATTTCCGACTCTGTGTGGCTTCCATAACCTTGCCTTACTTGTCTTACTAAGCACCAAAGACACAAAGACAAAGCAAGCAGAGATGCTAGTGAGCGATCCCCGCAGGCAGAGAGCCAGCAGTCCGTCAGGCGGGCCCAGCGCGGGGCTCTACTGTATGCCTGACTGTCACCACTGTTGCATGGTGAGTGAGCCAGTAACACAGCCCCACCCCCCCCCCTTTCAAGACCACTTGGCCCACGGCAATGCTCCGCCCCGGCACCCTGACACTGGACTCGCCCCCGAACAGCACATACTTCCGACGCGGGTTCCCGCCAGGCAACAACACGGCACGCTACGTCGCGGTGTGTGATGGCAGGGGGTGTTAGCTGACAGAGGGTAGAGAAGGCCTAGTGGCTCACACAACGCCGCTCATCCCCCGCCGGCCACTGCAGACTATGATCGTAAAGACGACCGGGAAGCCAGCCAGGATCAGTCCTGCTCCCTTACCTCAGCGCGGTGGGAAGAGGCACAGGCGTGCATGGCCCAAGATATCACGCTGGAGGCAGGACAGCTCCAGGCCCACAAGGCACACTAGTGAAATGACACAAGATGTCACAAGTTGTGGTAAAACATTTTCAAGCCTAAGCAAGTAAGCTTGAGGCACCTTCATTCCTTGACACACAGTAGGTGTCTAAGAATTTTATAAATGCCTCGGTGTGCGCCGCAAATGTTTTACTACAAAGTCACACACCACCAACACACCACTGACACACAGTGCTGGTTCAAAGAACTTATGAATGCCTCTGATGCGCCGATGGAAAAGATATTTTACAAAGTCACACCCTCACCACACACCACCCATGACACACAGTGACGTCTGCTTAAGAACTATGAAGTGCCTCGATGGTTGTGGGACAAGATTTTATACAAAGTCAGACCCCTCACCAAACATCACCCTGACAACACACGAGTGAGTAAGTGTTCAAGAACTAATTAATTGCCTCGACGTGGGGCTGAAAGATCTTATACTACAAAGTCACACTCACCACACACTACCCTGACACACAGCTGCGGATGCTTTAATTGAACTATGAATGCCCTCCGAGTGTGCAAGGAAAAAATTTACTACAAAAACAGAGCTCACCAGACACACCCGACCTCACAGTGGATGCTTCTAAGAATTATAAATGCCTCGCCAGTGTGGGAATAAGCATTTACTACAAAGTCAGATGCTCACCAAACACACCCATGACACACTAGTCGGTGCTTCAAGAACTTATGCATGCCTCGCATCGTGTGGCCGAAAAAGCATTACTAGAAAGTCAGAGCCTCCCCACCCCACACACCCTGACACACAGTGGCATACGTAAGAACTATGAATGCCTCAGAGTGTGGTAAAAGATTTACCACAAAGTCAGAAGCCCACCAACACACCTTGAGACACATGCACGTGTTAAGAACTATGAATGTCCCTCCGAGTGTCACGTCCGGAAAAAATTTACTACAAAACAGAGCCTAACTAGACTACACCCGACACACAGTGGGTGCGTAAGAACTATGCAATGCCATGGAGGTTTGTGCCCGGAAAAATTTACTTACCAGCCCTCAACTCAGTGAAACACACCATTGCAGACACACATGGCTATAAGAAATTCATAGTGTGTATCCTGTGATGCTTTGTAGCCAATGTGATTTCCTATACAAGAGTGAAATTACCAGGCACGCGTGTAAGATCCACTTTTCGGACCGTCGGTGTGTCGTGTGTTGTCGTGGACAAGTGTGGTATGTTACCACGTGCCTGTGGAGAGGTGATCCTGTGCTACGGCATATGCCGTGTGACGTGTTGCTGCGGCAGAGGCTGTTACATCGTAGTTAGGTGGCAGCCGATAGACCTTGGTGTTCTGTGGAATTTAGGCGAGTACAGTCAATTGGCCCCAGCATCGCTGTTGGCCTCGCCGTTTAGGCAGTAGCCCAGGGTGACTTTCAATAAATGGTGATTGTGAATAACATTATCCTGATAGATCACTTTCTAGTCCCCAAGCAAATAGTGTATAGAAATAACACATGTCTTGCAAGCACGTGTGAGTATTTCAGTAATTGTCTCATCATTCAACTGTTGCGTAAGAAGAGTCAGCATAGCTCTGGTATAGTAAGTGAAGACAATGCGCGGGTGGGGGTCGGTCTTTTTTTTTTTTTGTGGGGGGTTTTTCGGGTTTCGGGGGGTGTGGATCGCTCTATAACTTATATTAACGCAAGGTTACTTGCCTATTTTCAGCCGTTATTAAACGTTAAGTATGACGTCATATTCAAACGCTCTCAAAGTGACTATTCAAATGTGACGTAGATGTCCACTGTACAGACGTAGCCGATAGACTGAAAAAAATAAATTCTTTTTTTCTGTCATAAAACAGAATCATAATTCTAGAATAACATAGATTTACTATTTCATGCTAGGGTTTCCTACTTACACATTAATATGATGATCTCCTCTTTTTTTATATGGTATATCTACTTTCTCTAATAATATACTATAATATATATATATATCATATAATATAGTATGTATAATATATATCAACTTAATCAACCCTCTAACATAGTAACCGATATCATCTATATCAATACCGTATTTGCTGGCTCTTAAGACGCACCTCCGCCATAAGACGCACCCTATCTTTACAAAGAGGTTCTGCTGATCGGAAAAACAAAATATCTCAGAGTGTTTACGTGGGGCAATAAAATAATTTCGCTAAAAGTTATCAAAAGTTATAAAAAAGGTGATGTGTAGGGAAAGCAACTATGAATATATTGAAGCCCACCTGCCTCACACTAAATACAACATTCACAGACTGCAGTGAAATTGCTTGAGGAAAAATTATACTAGTATAAAGTGTAAAGGAATGAAAATGACCAGTCCCGTGTAAACAAAATCGTACCGTTCCTCAAATCTAATATATATTGCCAGGATGCCCTAACAGAAATTAATATTATAATATTTTGCTTAGTATGACATATTAGCTATAACTTAGATTTAATGTTCGTCAGCGTCATAGCCTTGCTGCCCTTATTTTGCCTATCGGTGTTATCAAGAATTTGTATCGCGAAAATTATAGCATAGACTATTAGCGTATTATTTATGGCCCTAGGGAACTTCAAAAGCCATAGGAATCATTTACTAACATCATCGCGTAGCTTTTGAGCTTCATTCTGGCTTGGTTTAAGCACCCCAATATAACCCCCCCCCCCCCCTCCCCCCTCCCCCACACACCCCCCCCCCCCCCACACACACACATGTCCCCCCCACAAAACATTAGGATTTCCGACCAAATGAGAGCCAGATTAATTTCAAAAACACATCAAAAACTATCTCGCTCGAAGGACTAAATTCTCGCCTCGAAATCGGTGGCGCTATGCCCAACCCCCCCCCCCCCCCCCCCAAATTACGTAAGATATTTAAGCGTATACATAGTAAGCAGCGCCTCAACCATCTTCTACCTAGGTTGCTTATTTGATGATTGCTAGTTGTAGAAGGAGCACCCGGCGTTCGTGGATGCGTTCCTGACTCAGGGGATCAATGACCGATATATATGCTTCCTATAGAATTCTATCACAGTGCTAGTCGAGGGTGATCTAGTCTTCTTCAGGCAAGCCGTACAGGCTGAAGTCTATGTTCACTACTCTAAGCCATCCACCTCGCAAGCGTATCCGATCAGACGTGCCTTGCCTAATTCTAATTACTATTCCGTTCACGAGCAATTCCGTCATACTTCGGCCCAATTCCAATGCCGCACCCTCCCTCAAGACAAGCACATGGTGCTCAGAGAGCTTGTTTCGTTCGATTATCGCTGAAAGAAATTGAATTATCAGAACTCTCCATGTCTGAGCATGAAGAGAGGAGTTGAACTCATTATAATGAGACTGTTACTTGTCCCACGGCTACATTTAAATGCCTTGAGCAACAAGACAATTAATCAGCACGGGCACAGTTCCTCTATTACGAAAAAATATTCATATCCCTAGAAACCGGTTACGTTGTACAGAAATGGTTGCATGTATTGCGTCGCAGTACGACGGCCGGCCGCACCGTTTAGCAACTTTAGTGATAACATCGTCTATTTCCGTTTGAATGTAAGAAATTCCTATAACAGGCATGCTGATTGAGACGGTGCCCGTACACCATAGATGGTATGGTGAATAGATTCAGCCTTTGAGGCCGGACCGGTACACTGTCGCGCGCACGTGACTGGAACCGGAAGTAGGTACTTGATGCTTGCCAGTGTAGCGTGTTTAAGAGAAGACTTTTAACGTCCCTGTCTCTCCACATTGCGACCGATTGCCCGCGCCTTCTTATACTAAGCACTTTCCTCCATAGTATTGCCTTAATCCGTAGAGGTAACAGGGATAACGTGAGGAGCTTGAAAGTGGTCTGATTCGGTTAGGTACTAAAGGCTATGCTGTACTCCTATCCCACCCTTGCTATACACTAGTAGCGCGCGCAACACACACACGCCACATACCACAGCCTGCCATCGGTCCGGGACTTAGGCCCACCCCCCTTTTCTAGGCGACCATGGACATTAGAGCAGGTGAACCTGCACGCTGACTCTGACTTGTCCCTCGACCGACACAACTAGCTATACAGCTCCGGCCTAGCGACACCAGCCCCAGGCAAGTTCAGTAAGCCACAGGACACACAGAGACACACTACTGCTCGCGCTATACCTCTGCTGAGAATCCCCCACGCTGCTGTACAATGATTCGCTTGTCAAATAAGCCACGACGCCTTTCTCCATCCACTCTGTGTGCGCTATAGACACACTACCCCCAAATACCCTACACCTCACTCTCCCACTGCCCCTCACACTTCCCTTCAAATAAAACTGGTAACACGATACCTCGTGTCTTTCACTATTACCATATGCTATCAACAATACTCATTCCCAGCCGCAAAATTCTTTCCCCACCATTTTCTGCCTCCCTTCTAATACATCTCCTTCAACTCTTGTTACACATCTTGTGTGGCCTCGTAGTCGATGATAGCCGCGGTTAAAAGGCGGACATCTAGATATGCCGGTGCATAGTTAGTACTACTTTCCCTCCCAGGGTGAACCGGGGACTGAAGTAATGCAGCACACGCGTATAACGACCCTGCCGTGGCCCATCGCGCCGTGAGGGCGTTACGTCTGAGTACAGTTATCCCCAGGTGAAGCTGCTCCCAGACCTGAGGATCATCAGACGATCTTATACAATGCCGAGAGCCATGCAGAGCGCAGGGGACGTCAGAGATGATAGGCTTACATCTGACACGGCCATCTTGCGCGAGCAACCAGTCACAATCTTACGTTGCTCCCCCAGCTCTTGTTTTCTCTTAAAACTCCAACCTTTTCTTAGATATCTATTGGCTATCACTGCTTGATAACACCAGTCTACCAAATTTGGATGCCCAGTGGACTAATGCTCCCACACCAGATCATCTCCTAGACCCCTGAACTTATTTAGTCAATACACCCAGCCGGCTGACTATCTGCATCACTACTATCTGCCCCGACCCGACATCATTCGCTAATAATCAGCCGCCATTATGAAGCAGTGTCTAAACTACTAGCCGCCTTGAACTTATGCCATCCTTTTAAGGGAGAAATAACTGCGTACTATGCGCAGGCCAAAATACGGGACACTTTTATATGATATAAGTCTTATATAATACTATTATAATGAAATATATATATAACTCACATATATAATATATAATTATCTGAGTCTATATATATATAACTTATATATTATATATTATTATAGACTATATACATACAGGCCAGAACATCGTTTTAAACCGGCATTACAAACAAACGGACAGCCTCAAAAACGGCACTAATCGATCTCAGCTTCGGGCTATTATTTTTTTTATTTTTTTTTTTTTTTTTTTTTTTTTTTACCACACTCTGATAAACTTGGAACTACTCTTCCTAGTCCATTTTTCCACCTTCCTATGACTTACACTCTCATATCTAAAAAGAAGCAGTAACAACGACACAATCCCCGAACCTAAATTTGAGCTCTACCCCTCTATCTTTATATATTTATTCTCCTTACTAGTCCTCTTTATAGGCACTGGCAACTAAGCGGGCATTTGTATTACCATTTATTTGTATAGCTGCCTGCCGGCATTCCTTGCCGACTGCATGCGAAAAAAAAAACTAAATGCAATAAAAAAAAAATGCCGATTTTTTCGGGCCGCGATTCCATAAAGAATAAACTCTCAACAACGGCAAATTAGAGTTATCCGGCATGCGCCTCCCACCCCGAGGTAGCCATGGCGTACACTAGTGGGTTAAACGAGGTTACT
Organism: Chionoecetes opilio; assembly: GCA_016584305.1. NCBI lineage: Eukaryota > Metazoa > Arthropoda > Malacostraca > Decapoda > Majidae > Chionoecetes > Chionoecetes opilio. Next base: position 18,621 of record JACEEZ010016753.1, read on the forward strand.
CCCTAGCTTATCAAAGTAACATAATATTATAGATATACTGTAATACCATATATATATAACATATCAAAAACTATATAAAAATTATATCATATCATATAATATATATTAATTATATAATACGTACTAAAACTATATATATGAACTAATTATCTAATAATATATATATATATACTTTTTACTTGATTATACTATATCACAATGGCCCCTGTCGTCAACCTTAGATAGCGGCTGATTTCTAGGGTCTACAAGCTGAAGGTGCACAGGGAGACGTCTAGCAGTGCCACGCCATATACACTATCATAGTCACTATTCTTAAGAAATACACACCTCGCTACCACTAAATTCACACTAGACAAACACTAGGCTCCTTCCTCATATTATATCTTAATATTGCTGATACATCAAAACTCTTAAAACCCAGCATTCCACAAAGAAAAGTAGATATAAACTAATACAATTACGTATGAGCTATGACAATACTGAGTACAATTATAATATAATCTCATATGTATCTCATTCATATTATATCATATATAATACTATATATTATACACTATTATATATATCATAGATACCAACCCTTAATTCATACTATATATAATACAAGATGAAGCCTTCCAAACTCAGGACATACCTCGCGGACTAGAGCCGAGCAATGATAAGGAATTTCCGACTTTAGACGGATAGATATATTAAAAAGCCTCTTGTTTTTTTGTTTCCCGGCAAAAAAAAGCAATGAAAGTGGTCAATTTTCTGCAATGTAAATAGTCATAAACACATGATTTTCCTTTGCTTTTCCCTACGCCACAGTAGTGCTTGATTCCTGCGACGTTTGGAGCACATAACACCAATAACAGCACCTCGATAAGAAGCTACAAAAAATAACAGTGTACTACAACTCTACAGTCACAACACCATCCTGAACAATAAACAACAAACAAATTAAGGCGAGGAGGAAACCCAGCACGGCCCTAATGACTGTTTGCGCTTGGCACTCGAGCTGGCCCCCTAGTCGATGAGATAGCAGCCCACCCAGCGCCATAAGTGTTCGCGTGCACGACCACCCAAGACGGACATGAATCCGGAAATCCGGCCTAACCTACGCGCTCAGCGGTTTTGAGAGTGTTTAGCCCTGTTTTCGAGAATATCCAGGAACCATAGCCGCACGTTCTTGCGTGTTGCCGAGTCTTGGGTATGACGAGTTTGAGGAACTTCAACCGTATCTGTTATGTTATATTAAATTATAATTATATCTATTATTATATATAACTATTATATATATCATATAAACTATATAATATAGCTTATACATCTATAGTTTATATATAGTACACTATAAGTTATAATACAGTCGGGACATCGATTCAACAGATTCGACGAGTTTAACGAGATCTCATTTGCGTTTGAAAAAATTTCGCGGAGCCAATAATCGCATACGCCAGACCTGCTTATCGCTCCCGACTCGGAATAGTCAACTCTCTATACAATTATTGTAGTTATTATTACCCATTTTTATTTATTCTGCCGAATAGACTTGGCAGTTTTATAGGAGTTGATGTATACAGATATTAAGATAGTATAAGAAGCGAGCCCTGTGTTGCTAGTGAGTTTAGTGCTTTAGAAGCGTAGTGTACATGTTACTACAATTAGTGACTATTAGTGTTATGAGCGCTAGGAACCGCTGCTACGTCCTCCCCTGTCACCTCAACGACCCTAAAATCCAACATTCGCCTTATACTAAGCCGCTGACACGCCCCCCCAGTGCACCCCCTTACACTGACCTAAATAGTGACACAATGCATAGAACTGTGCACTCACAACCATAGTGATATTCTATTATATACATCAATGCAGCATTAGCCATAGATACTAAGCAATACTTTGACAGCCAAGGCCATACGCGCCTAAATAGGCCTACTAGATAATCATTTGATTACCTTTCACTAGCCACCAGACTGTACTCAGAGAAGAACACCAACATTTTAGGGAACCAATCATCACTTTCACTGCGTGAGACTTACTTGCTTCCTGTTTATACTCATCTTTGAGGTGATTATAATACCGTCGAGACATGCATGCTGCAGCTGCTGCCCTGCCGCTGCCGATCGCTAGCCAGGACTGTGATGAAGCCCCGCCTCATAGAAAGTATTTTCATATCTTTACTCAATAATAGTCTGAATTAAATAAGCCATTAAAATGCCCCGGGCACTTCAAAATGTACTAACATCATCACCTTTAGACTAATTATACTTTAATAACATACAAGCCAGTAATGAGCCATGCATGCGGAACTCTACTAACCCTACTGCCTCCGAATCACCAGATCCTGTGCCAGGCCTTGTAGACGGCGAGTGTGCCAAATCCCTGATTTGTAGCGCCGAGCTCACTGTATTACCCTCCCAACACGATCTGGCACTCTTCCCCGCTCAGGCTTGTGTTTATTCGACGTGATTATATTCTCCATTTATCTTCACAATGTAGTAAGGAGTGTGCACAAATCCCCTGACTGCTAGCTAGGACACAGCACTGTTTCACCTCCCAACACAGCCTACACTGTTTACTGGTCTGGTTTCCTGATTATTATCTCATTTATATTTCACAATTTTTCATGTAGTCTCTTTCTCCGATATTTATCACACCCTTCTCGAAAAAAACAAACACATGTGCCCATATAATACGGACACTCGGCTTTAACGCCGACTACTTCTCCCCCCCTTTTAGTCGTTTTTAAAAACGAGGGTTCTCCACACTGTATATATACGTGGCGTAATTCTTGTGACAGGCCTAGGAAAATAGTAAAATTTTAACACTTTAGATAAAGCCCTCCTCCCACTAAAATTAGTTTATGGTGCACAAACTGCTCAGCTACAAGTTAACCATTTCCATCGCCATGATCAGAAAGTCATGTATTTTACTCTTTTGGGCTGTGGCGTCGCGAGCCTTCAGCCGGCCTGAGGGCCATCAGAGTGCGCGGATAGGGCCAGATTACCCCTGCATTCTTAATCTGGACATTGACACCCATAACACGTAAAGGTGATGTTTTCCAGAGAATTACTAAGCCCTTCTTCTCAGTATTCATAGCACGAAGATCCATATCGCCACATAAATACTGTTTGACAGTATAGGTCGTAGATTAGGATACTTTGATCGCATGGTCGTACAGTACATATAGGAAGTAAGCCAGCTCACAGTGCAATAATGAAATCCTCCAGACCCGACATCTGATAATCTTGTCCGCCACTACTCGTCATGCATACACCACACGATCGGAATCTTCCGTTGATAGTCGTTTCCTGGCTAGAGACGGCAAAACTGTTGTATTTTTGCACCTCGGATGTGTATAATGGACTAAATACTTCAATCATTGTACATGAGTTGATCACTAGGTTGAATGTTCCCAAACTCAGGCCCACCTCGCGCAAGCACCCCCCCCCCCCCCCCAGCGCCGCAGCGCAGTATGGAATTCTTCCGACTGTTTAGAATCTAGAAACGTAGATATATATAACGGGAAAAGAACAAAAAGCAAAAGCTTTCGTCAACCAAGCGTCAAATTCTCAGAAAATAGTTAACAGCATATGTTTATTCCTTTCTTTTCCCTGCTCTGCTACCAGTAGGCTGTTACCTAAGGAACGTATTGGGAGCCATAATACCAATAACAGACCTGCCTAGACGTACACAAAATAACAGCCTGTTCTTACACAAATCACTACGTCGTGTGCGGTGTCCACAGATGGCGTCGTGTCGAGGGGACGGTCAGGGCAGGAGAGGAGAACAGCGAGAGGAGAGAGAGAGCAGAGGGGGACCGGAAGCCTGCGCATGAATTATAGAGTCTGTGGCATAGACGGAAAGGGCTTGGATGTGTTAACGAAGAGTTAGAGAGACGCTGAGGGGGGGGCTGCGAAAAAAGAAAAAGGAGTGAGAAGACTTAGGGGAGCAAGGGAAGGGGAGATGAGAGGGTAGAGGAAGTGAAGAGAGGAATAGGGCGAGAGCGAGAACGAGCGAGAGACGGAAGGCTGAAGGGAGGTGACGAAGCAAGAGGCGAGCGGAGCCAAGGGCACCGAAGAGGAAGTAGGACAAGAGGAAGCATGGACGAGAAGGAAGATGGAGAAGGGAGGGATTAAGAAGCGGTCCGGGCGCGTAGGGGGAGGGGGAATGAGAGCCGAAGGAGAGAGACGAGAGGACTGTGAACAGAGACGATATGATCGGGAGAGAATGATGGTTCGAGTGTGAAGAGGACGCGAGAGAGAAGGATGAGAGCGATAGAGAGGCGGAGGAGACAGGAGACGATGAGAGCGGAGAGAGAGAGGAGAGAGGAGAGAAATGTACTATATCTGAGAATTAGGCTTAACTGTACAAATGATGAAAGTCTGTGCGTTTGTCGTTCGGTGTGTGTGGTTGTGTAGTGTCTGCGTGAGTGGTTTTTGTGGTGTGTGTGTGTGTGCTTTTGTTGGATGTCTTGTAGTGTGAGATATATCCACTAAATTATTTGATGTGTGTGTGTGATGTCTGTGTAGTGAGTATATACTTATGTACTTCCGTTGATGTTCATCGTCCAAAGTGATAATACGAGATACGTATAATCAAACATTACAATGGGATCACACACATGTTCAGAGAAAAACCGAGGCGAAATATGAATTGTCACAACACTGATATCAATATCAGAAGCAACAAGGAAACAAAGCTTTGGCCTTTCCTCACGTCCACGAGACATTTTCTGCGTCCCTCCCATCGCTCCCTTCCCTTTCCTCAAACCTCACTCGCTTCGGCCACCCAAAGGTTCCCGCTCTTGCGCCCCTCCTGCCTGGTGTTTTCCTCTTCCGTAGTGGGTGTAGATCCCACTCTTAAATTAGATACGCACAAAAGGTAAAGACTATAACATGGCCACTCACTCTTGCTTTTCTAATCTGGATGCCAGGATCCAAAGGGCCCAGGACCGGGGGATCTGCAAAAACTACTCCTCACATGTATTGTATTTTAATTAACAAAATGCTAACCTTGGGATGTATGTCAGCGGTGGTTGTGGTTCTTGTTTCTGATGTTCTTTTTTTAAGTCGTAGCGGGATTGAGAGAGAGGCATGTGTGTGTGTGTGTGGCGGGGTGTTGTGTTCGTGGGTTGTTGTGTGGTGTTGTGTGTTTCTGTGTGGCGTGTTTATGTTTGTTTCTGTTGTTTCTGGTGTTTAATGTACTTTTTTGCTAAATCTTAGACAATAATTGAAGATGGTTTTTTCTGTTTTCGTATTTGGAAAAAAATAATATTCTAAAGAGCTGAAATTTAGATGACAAAAAAAATTGTGCGGTGGCGTGATCCCCACCCTTCATCACGCACACACAAAATAACAAATAAAGAAATAAATAAATACCTGTGTGGTGGCTGAAATACGGATCTTGCCTCTGCCCTGTTATTCAGTAGTATGGCCGGATTTTCCAAACCCAGTTTGGGTGGACGTCATGCAGACAGCACAGGTTCTTACTTGTTCTCTTCTTTGAGCAAGGGGTGAGGTTGTGTGTGGTGTGATGACGTTGTCCTGCAGGTAAATATAAACCCATAGATCGGTCCCACTGACGAACCTTCTTAAAGCTCTTTCCGGGAGGGGAAAGGGGGGGGGAAAGGAATTGGGGGAGAAATAAAAAGCTGGCGCGATCGCGAGTTCGTTCCGCCCCACTTTTGGGGTCCCACCCCCCGTAGGTAGGCGGCTAGAGGGAACACACTACACACACACAAAAAATGCAGGATCCCTCCAGCACGTACCCTCAAGGGTTCCACGATATCAGTTTTCACTAAAAGAGGCTGGCCATGGCCATCTTTAAGGGGGAGGCTGCCATGGCCCATAAAAATATAAATTCCCCCCCTTTTCATAAAAGCAAATCTACAAAAGCAAAGTGGAAAGGAAAAAAAGGGGGTAATAACATGCAACTCAAAGGAACTAGGGGGGGCATCAGTAGAGCGCTACCTCTCCCCCTTTAAAATAAAAAAAAGTTTAAATATATATATAAAATTATATATATATATATATATATATATATATATATATATATATATATATATATATATATATATAATATATATAATATATATATATATATATTATATATATATTTTGCACTCAGTATTGAGCGCATACCTCCTCCCGAATTTTTCATAAATTTGGTTGCCATGGAAAACAGTTGTCAATACATTTCATCCAAAATTAAATCAGTTCTTCCTTATACCAAAAGACTTGGTATCCCGAGTTTGGCCCAAAATCTATTGGTAACTTTCGAGAATCCTGTACACTAACAAACAGACAGAAGACGACAGACAGACAGACAGAAGCAGATCGGGGTGAAACATAACCCCGCCAACTTTGTTGACGGAGGTAATTATCAGCTTGGATTGGAAAATGACAGTTTTTGTGTAGAATATCAAACATTTATATAAAACTTTATTCGTGAATGGATTGTGTTGTACATAAGTATACTTAAACCCAGCACAAATAACAGTCCTCGATATCGGGACACGTTAAAATAATGTTATCAGAAAGAAAATAAATATTAGGAAATGGGAACTTGGTGAATTTGTGTAACTAAAGATCAAGTAAGGGATGGTAAAGGAAAAGCTAGATTTAAAAAAAGAAATGGAAAACACTGGCTCACAATAGGGTGGTAATGTTTGGGAATGGACTCAGTGGTCAGGTGGTTAGTGCGGAGTCACTAGGGAGCTTTGAAAGCGGCAAAGATTCTTTCATGGTTTAGGGATGAAAGGTGGATGTAGGTAGTATTAAGTAACGGAACTACCTCGTCTAGGTCTCGGGGCCCTCTTGTAGTTTCCTTATTTTCCTATGTTCTGATGCTCTTAAGTGAAGAGCAAACGTAAAGATATAAACAAATCTAAGATGCCCCTGAAGGGCAAAACAGGAAAGAGAAACTGAGTCAAGAACAAATTTGCATGACGGAGGGGGAGATGCCGCTGCAAAAATTCGTTTCACTTTCTATTTGTCGCCTCGTTTAGGGTGCCTTTTCATCCCAAGTTTGGTCGTTGTGGTCCCTTGACGGTGCCACAGGGTGAGCAGTGTGTTTGTATATGTGTGTGTGTGTCTGTGTGTTTGAGTGTGTGTGTATGAGAGAGAGAGAGAGAGGAAAGAGAGAGAGAGAGAGAGAGGAGAGAGAGAGAGAGAGGAAGAGGAGAGAGAAGAGAGGAAGAGAGGAGAGAGGGGGTGGCAGTGTTTGTAAGTGGTGTGTGTTGTTGGGTGTTTGTCGTGGTATGAGAGGGGAGGGAGAGGAGGGGGAGAGAGAGAGAGAAAGGAGAGAGAGAGAGAGAGGAGAGGGAGAGGGGAGAGAGGAGAGGAGGAGAAGAGAGAGAAGAGAGGGGAGAGGTGGAGGTGCATGTTGTAATTGTGTGTGTTGTGCTGTGTTTGGTGTGTGTATGGGGAGAGAGAGAGGAGGAGGAGGAAAAAGGGGAAAAGAGAGAGAAGAGAGAGAGAGAGAAAGGGGGAAGGAGAGAGGAGAGAGAGAGGAAGAGAGAGGGGAGAGAGAGAAGAGGGAAAGAGAGAGAAGTGGAGCTGTGCATGTTGTATTTGTGTTGTTTTTTTGTGTTTTGTTGTTATGGTGTATGAGAGAGAGAGGAGAGAGAGACAGAGAGAGAGAGAGAGAGAGAGAGAGAGAGAGAGAGGAGAGAGAAGAGGAGAGAAGAAAGGGAGTGGAGATTGAGGGGGGTGAAGAAAGAGAGGGGAGTGGGCTGTGCATGTTGTATAGTTTTTGTTTTGTTTGAGGTTGTATGAAGGGGAAAAAAGAGGAGAAAGAAAAGGGGGGGGGGGACAGAGGAGAGAATTAGAGAAAGGGGGGAGATGGAGAGGGAGGGAGGAAGGAGGGGAGAGCGGAAGGGTAGAGGAAGAGAGGAAGGAGAGGTGGGGGAAAAATGGGGAGGGGAGGTAAGGGGAAAACAGGGTGGGGACTAAGGAGATGAAATGAAAAAATGAAGGGCAAAAATTGGAGGATTCAGAGACCGAGAGACGAAGATAAACACTGGGGAGAACTAGAAAGGGGTTTAGATGGAAGAGGGGTGTACGAGACTAGCGAGGGGAGGGAAGGGTTGAGCAGGAGACGGAGATCGAAGATGGGAGGGGGAGCGGAAAGGATAGAAGAAAGGGAGTGCGAAAAGAGAAGAAGGAAAAAAGGGGACAAAGGAAAGGAGTTGAGAGAAGAGGGAAGTAAAGAAAAGAAATAATTATTGAAGAGAGGAGAGAGAGAGAAAACAGGAAAAGAAGAGATGAAAGAGGAGAGAAAGGAGGGGGAGAGAAAAAGGGGGGAGGGGGAAAAAAATATTCAAATATCAAATAAACGATAAGAATAAAATATTTAATTTATTATATTATTATATTAAATTATAATAATAAGTAAATATAAATTATATTTCATATCGGATAATTTTGGCGGGGGGGGGCCCCTTTTCCCCCAACTTTTTTTTGGGGGGGTTTTTGGTTTGGGCGGCGGGGGGAAAAAACTAAAAAAAGGGGGTTTTGGGGGTGTTTCAAAAAACTTTCCCCTTTTGGGGGGGAAAAAAAGGGGGGGGGGGGGGGGGGGGGGGGGGGGGGGGGGGTTTTTTGGGGGGGGGAAAAAAAATCTTCCTTTTCTTTTTTGGCGTCTTTTTTTTGTTTTTTTTTATTTTAAAAGGGTTTTGGGGGTTTTTGGAAAATAAAATTTTTTAAAAAAGGGGGAAGAAAAAAAGGGGGAAAAAAAAAAAAAAGGGAAAAGAGGGAATGGGGAAAAAAAAAATTTCAAAATTTTTAAAATTTTTAAAATAAAATTAAAAATTTTTTTTTATAAATTAAATTGATAATTTTTTAAATTTTAAAAATTTCCGGGAAAGTCGTACCTCCCCAAATAACAAAAACAAAAATTTAAAAAATTTTTTTAAAAAAAAATTAAATTTTTTTTAAAATTTAAAAAATTTTTTTAAAAATCTATTTGGGAAAAATTTTAATAAAAAAGGGGGGGAAAGGAAAAAAAAAAGGGGGGGGAAAAAAAACCCCAAAGGGTTGGCGGGGTTTATTTATTTTGGCCAAAAAAACCAGAAAAAGGGAAGAAACGAGAAGAGATGGGAAAAAAAAAGGGGGAGGAAAAAGAGAGAGAAAAAAGGAGAAGAAGAGAGAGGAGAGAGAAGAGAAGGAGGAGAGAGAGGGGGAGAGGAAAGGGAAGAGAGAGAGAAGAGGGAGAGAGAGACGTAAAAATTTTTTAGCAGAAAAATTAATGGGGGGAAAAAGAAGACATTGGGCATTTCAGGGGCTGCGAATTTGGTGCTTTTTCCCAATTTTTTTGGGTTTTAAAAATTGTAAAATTTTTACAAAAACTATCCCCAAACTTTTTAACAAAAAACCCCCAAAAACACACACACAACACACAAAAAAACCCCAAAACCCACCCACCACACACAACAACCACAAACCACACCCCCCAACACACACACACACAAAACACACACACACACAAAACCCCACACAACACACACACAAACCACACACACCACACACCCCCCCCCACACACCACAAAACCCCACCTCTGGAACTCCGTAGTGTAGGGGAACACGCTGGTTCAAAACCCGAGAAGCCCCGGGCGGAAAACGGAAAAGGGGGTTTTTCCAAAACCCGGCCCCTTTCCCCGGTTGGGGCCCGGGGGACCTTTTTTTGGCCCCTTTTGGGGGGTGCCTTTTTGGGCCCAAAACTAACAAAAATGTGATAAAAAAAGGGTTTTGGGGGGGCAACAGCCCTTCCCCCCTTTTAAAAACCGTGGATGAAACCACGCTGTTCAGATTTGGGGGGCACCCAGCTTGGGTGGTTTCGCCAGTTGGGGGGTTCTTACGGGGTTCTTTGTCCCCAGAAGGGGTGGAGGCGTGTGGTGTGTGAATCCCAGCATTACCGCCATTGGGCCCCCTTAAGTTAAAACCTTTGGGGATTCTGGTCTCGCGTCCCGCCGGGTTGAATGGGTAAACACCCAAAAACCCCCCACCCCCCCCCACCCCCCCCCCACCCACCCACCCCCCACCCACCCACAACACCAAAACAAACCCCAAAACCCAAAAAACACCCCACCACCCAAAACACACACACACACCACACACACCAAAAACAACCCCCAAAAAACAAGACACCAGCCCCAACACACCACACAAAAACCAAAACAACAAACCCCAAAAACACCCAAAAACCAAAAACCAAAACACAAAACAAAACACACACACACACAAAACCCCACAAAAACGGAATCCCGAAAACACAAAGAAAAATTAGGTTTTTCTGGGTTTCCTTAAATTTATGTGTATTTTAAAACTATTTGGGGGGAGCCGGCCCTCCTTTTTAGGGTTTCGTTCTAAATTTGGGGGCCCCTGGGGGGGGAATGGCCTACCAGGTGTTGTTTTAAACCCCGACGCGGGGGGGGAAAAAAAAAAGGGAAAATTTAATTTAAAAAAGGGGCGGGATTTGGGAGATTTTTTCTTCCAAAAAATTTCGAAATTGGGGATTTTCCCCTGGGAAAAGGGGGGTCGTGATTTTTTGGAAGGGAAGGGGCCTGGTGGGGAGAGAATCCCACGTGCAAAAAAGTTCACCTAAAATTTTAAAGGGGTGCCTTAATTTTGGGGGAGCCCAGAGGGGCCCCCCAGGGGCCCCCCAAAAACCGAAACAAAACGTAAAAAAAATACAATTTTAAAAAAAATGAAAAAAGAAGAAGAAGGAAAAGAGAGAAGAGAGAGAGAAAAGAGAGAGAGAGAGGAGAGAGGAGAGAGAGAGGAGAGAGAGAGGAGAAGAGAGAGAGAGAGAAGAGAGAGAGAGAGAGAGAGAGAGAGAGAGAGAATTATATATCTGGAATTAGGCTTAACTGTACAAATGATGAAAGTATGTGTGTGTGTGGTGTGTGTGTGTGTGTGTGTGTGTGTGTGTGTGTGTGTGTGTGTGTGTGTGTGTGTGTGTGAGTATATATTTATGTGTGTGTGTGTATGTCTGTGTGTGAGTATATATTTATGTACTTCCGTTGAGGTTCATCGTCCAAAGTCATAATCGTGTACGTATATATCAACATTGTACAACTGGACACAACATGTTCAGAAAACCGATGGAATATGAATGGTCACAACACTGATATCCAATACAAGAAGCAACAAGAACATAGCTTTGGCTTCCTTCACGTCACGAGACATTTTCTGCGTCCCTCCATCGCTCCTTCCCTTTCCTCAACCCTCTCTTCGGCCACCCAAGGTCCCGCGTGCTCCCCTCCTGCCTGGGTTTCCTCTCATGGGTGTAGATCCCACTCTTAAATTAGAATACGCAAGTGAAAGACTCTAAATGGCCACTCACTCTCGCTTCTTCTAATTGGATGCAGACTCAAGGGCCCAGACGGGGATCTGCAAACTATTCACATTGTATTTTATTTTAATTAACAAATGCCACCTTGGGATTGTCGTGGTTGTGTTCTTGTCTGATGTTCTTTTTTAAGTCGTAGGAGAGCATGTGTGTGTGTGTGTGTGTGTGTGTGTGTGTGTGTGTGTGTGTGTGTGTGTGTGTGTGTGTTGTGTGTGTGTGTTGTTTAACTGTACTTTTTGCAAACTTAGAAATAATCTAAGATGTTTTTTTGTTTCGTATTGAAAATAATATTTAAAGAGCGAAATTAGCTGGACAAAATTGTGGTGTGTGATCCACCCTTCACACGCACACACAAAATAAATAAATAAATATACCTGTGTGGTCTGAACGGATTTGCCTCTGCCTGTTATTCAGTAGGTTGGCTGATCCAACCCCAGTTTGGGTGGAGTCTGCAGACAGCACAGGTTCTTACTGTTCTCTTTGAGCAAGGGGAGGTTGTGTGTGGTGTGTGACGTTCCTGCATAACCCATAGATCGGTCACTACGAACTCTTAAGCTCTTTCCGGGAGGGAAAGGGGGAAAGCTGGCGATCGCGAGCTGGTAGGGGCTAGAGACACACACACACACACACAAAAAATGCAGGATCCCTCCAGCACGTACCCTCAAGGGTTCCACGATAGTTTCACACAAGCCTCATCTGAAGTTGGGTTCGGCTTACGTCTGCAATATAGTTTTTTTCCCCTTTTTTCTCGTCACTCTTCATCCAGTTTTCAAGAGTAATTCCTGTGGCTTTTTCCCTTCTGTAATGTTTCTTGTTGCCAGTTTCTTTCCTGAAGTTTTTATGTTTATCTTTATCTTCGCCGCACAGTTTATTTTATCATACATATGTTTTACCAGCATTTGTATACCTAGAAGTGTTGAGGATTTTTGTTACTAGTATTTATTGATGCGAACGTTGTGTACATTCATTACCACGTAAGGTTTGATCAGTAAAACAAATAATTCTTTTAGGTCTTTATATGAAGATTATAATGTTTGTATCAAGTCATCAGAGATATCGCTTCCCACCTGAGCTCAGTCATGCACAATACCTCTCTGTTTGCAAAGATATTGTTTTACATACCTACACACGATACCCTGTATGTGGCGGCCTTCACACGAGCCTTTGTTGTTAAGTACTTGACATTATGTATTCAGGACGTCTTCTTACCCGCAAACCCCACAATTCCCCCGTCAGGATAGGCTAAGGCGACACGGTGGCGTACCTAGAGACGCCCTGTGTTATTCTGGTCTTTATTTCTCTTCTATATGTTGCACAGGTAGTAAAAGACAGACCCAGCTGGACGCAGTGTTATTCTGGTCATTATAGTGTCGGAAAGGCATTTGCTGTGGTTCAGGTGTTGTGATCACTGATACAAAGAATGTATGTGTAAATATGCATCTCTCTTCTATATGTCGCACTGGTAGTAAAAAACAGACACAGCTGGATGTAATATATAGCCTTTGTACATGTTATTAGACATATTATCTCTCTCTCTCTCTCTTTCTCTCTCTCTCTCTCTCTCTCTCTCTCTCCTCTCTCCCCTTCCCTCTCTCTCTCTCCCCTCTCTCTCTCCCCCTCTCTCTCTCTCTCTCTCTCTCTCTCTCTCTCTCTCTCTCTCTCTCTCTCTCTCTCTCTCTCTCTCTCTCTCTCTCTCTCTCTAGTTCTCTCGCTATCGCTCTCTTTCGCTATCGCTCTCTTTCTCTCTCTCCCTATCTAGCTATATAAATAAATATCAATAATATATCACTTTGCTATGCAGTGTTAATTACGAAGGACACAGGTAGTTCAGCCCGGAGTGATATTAAGTATGAAAGCGGCTTAAACTTCGCCACTACTCAACTTTGTACACACGATCGCCCTGCTCTCAATGCCGCAAACATTTCAATATTAAATGTTATTTCTGTTTTCGTGAATTTCAACTGAAAAAAAAAGATCAGGATAAAAATTCAGATATATTTTATTTGCTCGTGTTTCCCGGAAGAGTGTGTAAATCCTATTGAGCAAACGTGTGTACAGGTCAGGATTTACTTCACGTATTGTACGTGTCTGAGCGTTACAATGCACCTGAATGTGACTTTTTTTTTTAACGTTACAAAGGACTGGCTAAGAGCAAAAAAAAGGGGTGACAAAAAATCCGCTTAGTATAATCCGCTTATAATCCCTATAAAGAAAGAGGTGTGTGCCAATTTAGTTCGGGATGTGTCTTGTCACTCCTCTCTTGAAAAGATTTAAGTCGTAGGAAGGTGGAAAATAAAAACAGGAAGATAGTTTACCAGTGAAAGAGATGAAAGAGTAATGATACTGATTAACTCTTGCATTCTGAAGATGGACAGAATAGGGATGAGAATGAGAATTAGTCTATCGTTGCGTTACCTGGTAAAGGCTCCTGAAGAACCCCTGTATCCATACATAGAGAATAATAGATAGATAGAAAAATAGATGGATATTTTATTGTCTACAAAAATGCATAAAGAAAATTTCATAATATACCAAAATCACTCATGGAC
>JACEEZ010016753.1:45000-57500 GCA_016584305.1 Chionoecetes opilio
CTTTCGACGATTTTATCCGATTCCACGGTTCACGCATCTTTTATTCTCCTCCCCCTCTTCCCCCTCCGCCTCCTCGTCCCCCCAGTATTTACATATATACATGTAACACTCACATCTCCATAGAAACTCAGTAAAGTGTTACATCACTAAAATAGCGAGATTTCCTGGAGAGTCCGAAGGAAAAGAAGACGTAGTGAAAAGAGTGCGATGGTGAGGGAGACGGAGGGAGAAGGGGGGAGGGGGGTGGGGACGCAGAGAAAATTCAGCATCTCTCCAATTTCCTGCTGCTCGGGGCGCTGACACGCTAAGATAGATGATGGAAGCCATATGTCTGAGAATTTCAATAAGAATTTTAGAGTTCCTTGAATCTCATGCACGCGTAGCCACCTCCGCGTTAGGTCGCCGGACAAAAACAGGCCAGTGGGTCGCAGTAATATCCGTGAATAATACTCGGCTGAGGAGTATGTTAAGGGGGTCATGGGTCTTGCCGGCGTGACCCCTGCGGCGCTCTAAGTGTGGGTGTGGAGGCAGAGGATTTAAGGATGGGATGATATCAAACATTTTTCCCTCTAGTTTAATGTAGGACACGGATGTTAGATTGATGAGCCGTCCTGATGATGTGATATACAAGCCTGTTGAGAAAGGTTAAGGAGAGGAGAGGTAAGCAGAGGGAGGAGCAGCGAGAAAAGAGGGTAGGGAGAGGAAGACCCGAGGGAGGATAACGTGAAGGGGAACGAAAAGTAAGAAAAGGAAAAGGGAAGATGAAGCGTAAAGGGAGCTGAGGAGGAGGAGGAGGAGGAGGAGGAGGAGGAGGAGGAGGAGGAAAAGGAGGAAGAGGAGGAAGAGGAGGAAAAGGAGGAAAAGGAGGAAAAGGAGGAAGAGGAGGACGAGGAGAAGGAGGAGGAGGACGCGGCTCAAGGGGATGAGGGCTTAGATGGTTATATCCCAGAGTGAGTGATGCGCCCGAGCGGAGCCTCTGCCGCGCGGAAGGGCACCGAAAAAACAAATTTTATTATGGGATGTGTCTCAGGAAGTTTCGGAAAAAAGATTCGTGTAGTTGAGGTGTTTTTCTTTAGGTGACAAGAGCCTAAGATAAAGCCATATGTGTAGGGTGGTTAGCTGCGTGGTAGGAATACATAGGTTGTGTGCGTGGCCAGGAGGCAGGTGGATGGTGATGGTGGGGGCGCTTAGGACACCCAACCAAAGATATTTTCAACCATTTGGGTTGTGGATTGACGACAGCGAAAGTGCCATTTTATCTTATGGCTTCCTATGTTGACTCCTGACGGGATTGTTTGACTTTTTCTCTCGTCATTAAAAGAAAGAACAGTGACGGATATCCTTTGTTTGATATTGAAAAAGCCTTCCATTACCGACCGAATTTTAAACCAGAGCTGCTTCTATTAAACTCTCTTGAAATTCAGATTTATTCTTTTATGATAATGCGAACCTCCTGACGTGTCCGTTTTTGGCGGTTCTTCCTCCCTGCCAAGGAAAAAATAGACCATTCTCAAGACAAGCAGAAGACGTGAAAGTCTTAGTTTGTTACCTAAACGATATTGTATTTTTGGTGTGTTCCCCTTTTTCCCCACCGGCTCATCCCTTACCTCACACACACCAACAATGGAGTATAGAGACGATCATGTGACAAGAATTGAAGATCCTCACGTGAGCGCCTTTTATAAGTACTCTCGCTCCACCCTGTTTCAACCATGTTTTGTATCAGGTTGCATTTTTTCACACCATCACAACGGTATATCTGAACCCGTGCTGTACCTGTTAGCGGTTTAAGTGACTTCATGAACACGAAAGTCCTCCAATCCTACCTCCATTTCTTGCCTCATAAAACTGTAAGTACTAGGAGGCCACGAGCCCACGCACTTAGCCCGGGATATCCTGTCCGTATCATTTTGACAGAATTCACACATCTTTTGTACCTTAATGGGGCTTCAAGCAACTGATAACATTCCCGCGTACCGTCAGAGGGTCACTTGTGGTCAAGGGGAGAAAGAAAATATAATATTTGGATTTCTCACACGCGCTCTTAACCGCAACATATGTGACCCGAGGCTGTTACAGACGTAATAAGCTGAGGGCTTCGAAATGTGGGGGACTGGGTGGATATGAAAGGGACGAACGAGAAGGAAGATGAATGGGAGGAAGAGGAGGAGGAGGACGGAAGGGGAGGAGGAGGAAGAGGATTACAAAGGATTACAAAGGAAACACAAACAGCAACAGACCAATGGGTCCTTACATGGCTGTTTGATTTAACTACACTACATTAACTAGATAATAAGACAGAAAGGATAGGAAAGTAGAAGGCTCCTCCCCACCCACCCATCCCTCCAGCCGAAGCTGGCCGGAAATGAAGTGATACCATGCAATATAGAAAAACTGCATGGAATTTGTGAGGAAAGTTGAAAGCTGTAATCTATGGCTAACTACTACTAGTTTGTGGGGGTAGGTTTAGTGCTTGATAGTAGGGTCATGTTATGTGTGTTTTGTAATGGTGCGAACACAGTGTGGAGGTTAAAGGGTGGTGCGGCAGCCTTGTCTGGCGCTTTCTTGGGAGGCAGCAGTCAATCAGGCCCCAGCTCCGTTCAATCCACTGCGGATTGTGTACTTTCCATGTAGGATACCGTACATTATTAATGCCCCCTACAGCAGTGACCCCTGGTACCTTAAATCCCGATGGTGGTCACTAACTGTCAGGACCCTTGCTGATCCACAGCCCGTCACAGGTCGAGAGTAGTAGTGATAACCGTTAACTCGGGGCTATCTGTGTGTGTCATGAGGTCTAATGTAGTGTTGGTGTAGGCTCAGTGTGGAAGTTTAAGGGTGGTGCGGCAGCCTTGCCTGGCGCTTTCTTGGGAGGCAGCAGTCAATCAGGCCCCAGCTCCTTTCAATCCACTGCGGTAGTGCACTTTCCAAGTAGGACGCCGTACACTTTAATGCCCCCTGCAACAGTGACCCCTGGTACATAAAGCCCGATGGTGGTCACTAACTGTCAGGGCCCTTACTGAACCCCAACCCGTCACAGGTCAAAAGTTGTAGTAGTGACCGTTAACTCAGGGCTGTCTGAGGCGTATGGGAGGGGTTGTGTAGACGCGACTCGCAATCATTTCACGCAATGAGAGTAAGCATCAGAGGCCCGCGAGATAAATTTATTATTCCGAGATAAACAGTGACAACCGGGGATTTGATATGAAATATATATCGAGACGATTTTTAAATGATTTTATTTGTATATGAGTTTACTACGTCTGAGGGCAGCCCATTCCATACGTTTACAACACGGTTTGTGAAGAAGTACTTTGACTCGTTCGTTACAAACCGTTTCCTGCTTTCAGGAGGTCCTGCGAGAGAGAGAGAGGTTTCCTGCTTTGAGGCTCCTCCTCCTCCTCCTCCTCCTCCTTCTCCTCCTCCTCCTCCTCCTCCTCCTCCTCCTCCTCCTCCTCTTCCTCCTCCTCCTCCTCCTCCTCCTCCTCCTCCTCCTCCTCCTCCTCCTCTTCCTCCTCCTCCTCCTCCTCCTCCTCCTCCTCCTCCTCCTCCTCCTCCTCCTCCTCCTCCTCCTCCTCCTCCTCCTCCTCCTCCTCCTCCTGAGGAGGAGGAGGAGGAGGAGGAGGAGGAGGAGGAGGAGGAGGAGAAGGAGGAGGAGGGGGACGGAAGAGCTTGATAAAGGCACTAGATATACAAGTGTATAGAAACAAAGTTTGGAAAAACGCTGGAGGATTACAAAAATAAGAATGGAATGATAAAAAAGTGATAAGGAGTTTTGTAGGAAAACTAAGCAGATTGTAAGTAAGAGCTCAGTTAACAGAGGAGTTACGAGTTAACAGAGTTCAGTATAAATAAATTTCCTGTAAAACTCCGATTACAAAATAGGATTATTTAAGAATATAACCAAATAATAATAATAGTGATAATGATGATAATGACAATAATAGTAAGGGTGTTAATAATTATGATGATTTTAACTGTTACTAATAATGATCATTACAATAATAATGATAATAATGATAATTACAATAACAACAATAGTAATTATGATGAAAGTAAATATGATAATGATTACAGAATAATAGTAATAGTAATATTGATAATATATGTTAGTGAGGAAACCAACAAATAAACGAAAAATAGAAGAACGAGGTTGGTGCAGAGGAGGCGGAGCAATATTGATGCACGAGAAAACTTCACGGTGAGGAGGAAGAGCCGTTAGGAGGCACACACCACTCAAACACGCACCGGGAACAATAAACGGCCGGGAAACTTTCAAATATATTCGCATTTATCTCAGGAACTTCTCACCATTACTTTTACGCTTTTTTCCCTGTGCATATATAGTGTTAACAAACTTACTTTTCCCTCGCCAGGACCCCCACAGGCCCCATACCTTCGCGGCTACAGCGAGGGCACCGGGATCAGCGTGGGCAGCCAGCAGGTCATCACGTGTGTGTCTATAGGAGGCAACCCCGTGGCCCATCTGCAATGGTACCGCAATGGACAGAAAGTCGCCTCACACGTGCAGAATGTCGACGGCGTCAGTTCGGCGGAGATCCAGATCATCGCCGAGCCTGAGGACAACGGCGCTCAGTACCGCTGTGAGGCACACAACGCGGCGGCGGCGTCCCCCGTGAGCGTGTCCACCACCCTGGCTGTCTTCTTCCCCCCGGAGACTGTCAAGGTCAGTGTTTTTCCCACTGAGTCTGTCAAGGTCAGTGTCTTCCTCCCTGAGACTTGTCAAGGTCAGTGTTTTTCCCCCTGAGACTGTCAAGGTCAGTGTCTTTCCCCCTGAGACTTCCAAGGTCAGTGTCTTTCCCCCTGAGACTGTCAAGGTCAGTGTCTTTCCCCCTGAGACTGTCAAGGTCAGTGTCTTTCCCCCTGAGACTGTCAAGGTCAGTGTCTTTCCCCCTGAGACTGTCAAGGTCAGTGTTTTTCCCCCTGAGGTCAGTGTCTTTCCCCCTGAGACTGTCAAGGTCAGTGTCTTTCCCCCTGAGACTGTCAAGGGCAGTGTTTTTCCCCCTGAGGTCAGTGTCTTTCCCCCTGAGACTGTCAAGGTTAGTGCCGCTAAGGAAAGTCAACTTTTGCATGTTTCAAAAGGAGGAAATAAGGAAAATCTGGTTCACAAATAGGGTGGTAAATGATTGGAATGGACTCGTGAGGTGGTCAGTGCGGAGTCAATAGGGAGCTTTAAAATTAGGCTGGATAATTTCATGAATGGGGATTAAAGGTAGACGTAGGTAGTGTTCAGTAAAAGTTCACGTGGAACTACCACGTGAAGGTCTCCCAGCCTCTTGTAGCTTCCTTATTTTCTTATGTTCCTATGTCTTGTTAGATTTTTTGCTATTAATTGTATTATAGTCGATGTTTGAGGAAAAAAATAATAAGTCAGTGAGCCATCTTGCCCACCCCGCGTTAAGTGCTTCAGGTGCGAAATTCACCACCTCTCTCCCGCGGCTTGCCTGGGACGGACATTTGTTGGAGATTTATTTCAGATTTTTGTTTCTTTTGTCCTTCGTGTATTTTTCGCGATTTCTCGAGTTTCGCCAAGGTGTTCTCATTATTGATCTCGTCAGCAAAAACTCTCGCTCCGTATTGGTTGCGAAGGTCATGACTCTTGCTCCTTATTGACATCCCGATCCTTGACAGTTTGTCGTTCGCCTCACCTCACCTCAAAAGTTTTCTGGCTCTCGCCGATCAATCTACAATGTGTGTGTGTGTGTGTGTGTGTGTGTGTGTGTGTGTGTGTGTGTGTGTGTGTGTGTGTGTGTGTGTGTGTGTGTGTGTGTGTGTGTGTGTGTGTGTGTGTGTGAACTTATATTATCTTAATTTTTATTTTGGTTGTCAAAAATTGGGTGTCTTCTCTTTCTCAAAATCTTATTATTGTTGAAGGAGTTTTCAATCATGTTGCTGAATGCACTTCGATTTTCACGCACATAAAAGATTAGTTCTTTTCAGGTGTTAACCTTGCCTGGTGTTAACAATGGACAAACACAGCTGTTGAGTCGATTACTGTTTCACCCTGCAGCCTGGACAGATGAATATTATCATAATTTAGTTTTTTTCTTCACTGGTATTGTGATTAGTGGAAATAATAATTGTGCCATTATGCCTGCCTGTATGATGCTTTGGTTGAAGGAAGTCTCATCATCATGTCACGACGTGGTGGGAACAGGGCGAGATTCCACGTGGCGGCCGTGTTCTGTTACGATGTTATGATGCAGATATCTAGCAATGGTCTTCTTCACTTCTTTGTAAATGATGAATTTTAGAATGCTTAATGGCAGTTTTACAATGGGGTGGCGTTTTTATTGCTTTTACTCGGTGCAATACCATAACAGTTAACGGCATAGCCTATACGAGTATCAGAAACCAAGTTTTCCATTTGAATATGTGTTAATTGGTCAATGGGAATACATGACGGTGCATGAACGCATCACGGGACGGGGGATCTAAATGGCTGCAAGCTGTCCTCTGCTAGGAAAGCTATATGTAAGCTGTATGTATGTATATGTCATTTGTTATTTGTTAGGTCATTATGTGATACACTGTGGACCTTAAGCAAGATATTCCTACATGATCCTGATCACAACTAACGCATCCCTTTTTGCTGCCCCACAGATCAGTCTGAGTCCCCAAGGCTTACGTGCAGGCGAGGAGGCCACGCTGATGTGCGAGGCGGGGCCCTCCAACCCCGCCCCCACCATCACCTGGCTGCGGGAGGGCTACGAGATGCCGGGCAGTCCCCAACCCCCCTCACACACGCGCACGGGGGGCCCACCAACACACCACCCCACACACCACACACCACCACACACACACCACCACCACACACACACACACACACACACCACACACACACACACACACACACACACACACACACACACACACACACACACACACACACACACACACACCACACACAACGGAGACGAACACACACACACACACACACACACACACACACACACACACACACACACACACACACACACCACGCACCACGCACGCACGCACCACACACACACACACGCGCAACGGAGTACGGACACACACACACACACACACACACACACACACACACACACACACACACACACACCACGCACGCACGCACGCACGCACGCACGCACGCACGCACGCACGCACCACACACACACACACACACACACACACACACACACACACACACACACACACACACACACACACACACACACACACACACACACACACACCACACACACACACACACACACCACACACACCACACACACACACACACACACACACACACACACACACACACACACACACACACACACACACACGCACGCACGCACGCAAACACACACATACACACGCACATCCACACACACACACACACACAAGAACACACACACACACACAAACGCACACATGGACGCGGACTCTCTGGGAACGTCATGGTCCCAATGATTGATTTTATGCTTTATAGCCACACCAGTGTAAGAAAGATATTGTTGTTCAACATTTTCGTAAAATTCTCAGCATATACGTACATATGTATATGAATATATCCTCTGGTTTTTCATTCCCTCCCGAAGGGTTCTCTGTAACTGGAGAGCAAACCCCGAATATGAAAGTCCCACAAGAATCCAAGAACTAAACTGATGATCAAATAATTTAATTTTATGCCATTACCGCCAAATACTTGAAGTGGCAATTGGCGACCATCCTTCATCTTAATTTTCTGTATCATGCAGCGTCCTATCCCTTTTTTTTCCATATATTCATTTTATTGCATACAAGCTTTATCTCCATTGCTTTAAGTTTGGGGAGAATTTCCTCCTCATTATTAGTATGCCTCCGCCCCGTACTTTGAAGTGACGTGTGGTGGTTCCCTTGCTTCAGGCACCATCGTGGTCAACAAGCTGGCACTCAGCTTGACGGCGGCCGACGACGGGCTCACCTACACCTGTCAGGCCTTCAACTCCGCCCTGCAGAAGGCCGTCCGACAGTCCGTCACGCTGAGGGTTAACTGTAAGTACATCATCGCTTCATTGTATTGTTGATTTGTGTTCTGCCTCGTCTGTCCCCGAGTGTAGGGCGCACCACCTCGACGAAACTGAACACAGAGCGACAGATGAACAGATGGACATATTGCAACGGATGGATGTTTATGATGGCGAGGGAAAGAAGCCCCTGCGTCGCATGACAAATAGTCTTGGTGCTCAAAGACCTCTTTGTCATGAGTCCTTCTGCTAATCATTAACCCCTTCACGCCCAGCTCTTTCCTTTGCTATAAAAAAGTATACTGTATGTTGTCGAGCCATAAAATTACGAAAAGTAGCTGAATATACTAAATTAGTTAGTGGACAATGATACCAAATGGGTCAAATCTATAAAATATTGCTTATATTCACTAAAAATCGTCTAATGGTAGCCAAATTACAATGGAAATTATGTTCTGGGTCTCAAGGGGTTAATGCAATAACCTGTGAGCGGTGGCGCCTGTCATCAGTAACACATAGATGACTGTCCTGGTGAGGGTAACTAATAGGAATTCCCTCTGTCTTATTGTGACATCACCTTTGCCAACCATTTCACTGTGACATCACGACTGGGCGCTAAATCTCGTGTGTTAATGAATGTTAGTTAACTTTAAACATTCACGCCTTTGAGGAAAAGACTGCAACATAACCCACACAGTATCGCCGTCTGTCATCGCTTTATGAAATTCATGTGCATTACCACTGTTGTGAATATTATTACCATTTTGATGTATCCTCGTCTGTGCAGCTGGTGTCGTTCTCTCGTTTTTTCCCTCGTTTTTTTCTCTCTTTAACTCCACAAGTCCATTCACCCTGTCGTCCTCAGATGAAGGCAAAGACGAATGCTATAGTTACCAGAGTAATTTACCCTTCGAGCCCCTTCTTCCCTCTTTCCTTCCCCCATCGTTCTTCCTCCTGCCACCGCTCCTTTACCACCTGGCCTCCCCTTTGCCTGCCTGTCTGTCTCCTTCCCAGGATCCCCGCTTCCTCCCTAGGGTCAAGGAAAATGGGAAACCGTCACCCTGAAAGTTTCTTGTTCCACCGCAATGAGTGTCCAGGACTGCGGGGAGGGATAGAGGGACAGGGATGGAAGGGAAATGGAGAGGAAAGGGATGGGACAGAGGAAAGGCATGGGAAGGGAGTGAGAGAATGTGAGTAAGAGGCAGTTTCTAGTGGTTTGCTGTGTCATAATTTAGAAGACACGATATATATCCACCCCAAAGGCTCCCTGGCATAAGGGTGAATTTTGGAGGGAATGTTTTCTCCCTCCACCTGTCTCTCAGCTCATTCACTCGCCAAAGTAAAAGTAAAAAAGTACCCAAAATGACCCCTTCCACCCTGTCTTGAAACTATGTTTGCAGGCGCCTCACTCTGCCCCACTTCTCGCTGGCGAGGAGAGGGGAGGGGCGACATTCATGGCGTGGGAGGAGGAGCACAAGGTCGTAGAGAGAGATGGAGAGGAGAAAAGGGCTCCTTCCATGTGCCAGCTCCAATATTACAAGACATTATGAGTCTTTTGTAGATAGCCAAGGCCTTACGTACACTTTGAAGGGTCTACTTAGAACGCCTGTACGAGTTTTCTCTGTAAGGCAAAATTATGAGTATGCGTTGGTATTTATCGTTGTGTTCCCGTGTTTCAAGGGACGATGGGGAAGACTTAAAGTTTACATTCCGATTGGCGTCTTTCCTTCAGGCCGAGACACTCCGAAGACACAAAGTATGAATTATTACGGTCTAGAAGAGCGTTAATGAATTCCAGAATGTCGGCGCCTGCGAGGTGACTGGGAGGATCCACCAGTCGCTGCTGTGATGAATGGCCTCCAGGCTCTGTATTCTGGGCTGGTGTTTGCCGCCTCTTGGGTCTGGATCTCGGAGAAGTCGTATTTGTCACTGCTGAATCTTCCCAACTATTGTGTTTTGGCGTGACTTGATTAATGATGGTACGGAAGATTGTGGCTCATACCCCTCCTACTCCTACAGGTGTGACCGCGGCGCTACCTTGCCTTTATTGCGGCAAAGGAAGTTTCGTCCCTCGCAGCGAATATAATGTAAATTCACTCGTTCTTGAAGCACTCTGGTCGCGAAGGTGAACGCTGCTAAATGGGACTGATTTTCCAACTCCGGTATACAGCAGCGGCCACCTGGGCACACCTTGGACAAATGTATTGCATCGCCGCCCTCTAGTCGCCGTCAGCTGCTTGCTTCTGCTCTCTCCCCGCTGGCCGTCATCTCGTACGACAGCTTTTTACACAATTGTGTTAAGGATAAATATTATGAAAAGTCAAGTGTGTGATCTCAAGTTGGCATCACTTCCTGCGTGTGTAGCGCGGCCCGCGGCAACGCCCGCGGCGCAGCCTTCCTCCAAAGCGGCAGCGTTGGTTTCTAGGAAAAGTATATTGTTCATCGTATTTACGTTTTAGGACCAAGGTTTTCCATCAAGCTAGTGGTCTCATTGCGTCCCCTCCCTCGTGTCTCTTGAACTACCATCCCAAGTAATAGTTTTAGAAAAATAGTCGAAAACATTAGGAAAGAAAATGGGAAATGAGCGAAGAGTGTAGCGCAGCGAGGAGGGCGAAGGAAGCCGAGCAGTGCCCTCCTACTGCCACGGTGTTGCCGGCTTACACTGCAGGTCTTTTTCCAGAAAATTCATGCATAGTCCACAACCACTGCTGTAACCACCAGCAACATCCGCAGCCTTGCTGTGATAGCCGTCATCCTCACATTATTTTTTATTTTTTGTAATTATTATTGGTGCGAGATTTGTCAGAAGTCAAAGAGATCGAGGCCTGACGTTATATTGAAGATGTTCTGTGGAGTGTAACTGAACCCGAGTGGAGTGTGAAAAGGGGTGTCTCGAGAGACGCCACAATAAAGGATTGAATTTGCAACCTCTCTGCCCCGTCTCGGTAAACTTTACCTGTTGGCCACTCAGTCGGACCGGTCGACCTTGGCTACATAATGGTTAAGAAATAACTTTTTTATCAAGACATTTTTTGCTGTGTAGTGCATATACGGGAACTTGCAGTGGCAGTGAATAATTATGCTGATAACTAATAACAATCTACCTATGTTTATAGTACATTTGTTTTCTGGGAACGAGCTTTCATCACGAACACTCCCCCGCTGACCCGTGTCGTGTTTGAGGTGCATTAGTACTGGTGAAGCCCAGCCACTTCCCCTGCTGTCCGCCCCTCATGTTCCCCGCGATTATTTGAACTTGAGACGAGCGCGGAGGAGCTCAAGGTCAGGCCTGAGGTGGGCGGAGGTAAGGGCGTGGTGCTCCCAATGTCGTTCCCAAGCTGCCAGACTGCTTGTGCTACTGCCGCTGCTGCCTTGTATGGTGCAACATTTTGCTGCCTTTACCGTGCTGGCTTGGTTGAATACTGTGGTGATGATGATGATGGAGGTTGCGGTGGGGAGTGACGCTGGTGCGAGTGGGCGGTGGTTGTGGCGGCGGAAGCGAAGCCTGTCACAATGCTCTTTCATCCGTCGATCCATTCACGCTGACTGATGGGGGTCCGTGACGGGTGGTGCAAAATTTGGTGACTACTGTGGACAGTTTATTCCTCGATTCCCTCGCTGTTGATATTCAGTCATTACTTCGCTTGCCAACCATAGATGCACATCAAAATGTATTCAATAATACCGAATTTGACATGTATACAATCACATTGATAACAACAACAAGAACAGGAAAAAATATCACTGCACAAAGCATATAGAACCGACTTACTTTCACGTCCTGCAGCCAACACTTGTGAACACCATATTACCCACGGGAAAACTTGCGGTGAAAGCCATTTTTATGAACGAAAAATATCATCATGTTTCTTCGGCGCACGTGTCTCGCCTCAGGTGATCGCGAGCGGAGCGACGCGAAAGTGGGAGGTGAAGGGAAGTGATTCTCATGGTGTGGGAGGGTTGAGGGTTGGCTACTGCATGGCGGCGAGGGGGGAAGGAAAGGAAGAGGTGCAAGGGGGATAAGTAGTGAGTAGGGACGCTTGGTGTGGTTACGGGTGGGTGGCGAGGTTATCGGAGGGCGGAACACTGTTGCAGAAGGTGGAGGGAGGGAGGGAGGGAGGGTGTAGTGGGCGGAGCGGCTGAAGACAAAGCTCTTGGTCTACTTCTCTCTTCTTCTCCTAGGTGGCGTTAAAAAGCTGCCTCGTCATCGTGGCTGTGGTTGATGGAGTTGGCTGTTGCTCTCACACACACACACACACACACACACACACACACACACACACACACACACACACACACACACACACACACACACACACCTTACACTCTTCGATGCAGCCACTGGAACCATAGTAATTTGCCATCCATGTAACCCTGGTAACTAATGGATCGCACTCAAACCTTCCCGTGCCACAAGGATCATTGCGCTTCAGTCAATCGTAAATAGGCACTTGTTGCGGGTATCCAGACTACATTCAGATCGATACGCAACTTTCACTG
>JACEEZ010016753.1:62500-72500 GCA_016584305.1 Chionoecetes opilio
TTGATACTACTAGGCAGGCAGCTACACCAGCGCAGGACCCCTCGCGTCAGGGCCTAGGGGCAGGTGGTGCAAGGTAGAGGAGCAGGACACACACCCCATCAAACTCCTAAGACCTAGTCAGTCCTGTCCTTCACTCGACTTCATCACCCTTATCCTCCGGCTCGGATGGGATTGCTAACAGGACGGAGACAATCAAAGGGTTTCAGGGTCTTGCGGGGATTTTTAAACACTTTTGTCTTTTGCCTTTTTAGATCCTGATAACTTTCCGAACATTTCGCTCCACCAGTTCGGTGAAAAATAAAGTTTTGGGGCTTCTCTTCATTGCCGTCTCCCAAAGCTCTTCCTTTAACGCTGAAAAACTCTTGCCGCTTGAGTTCACGCTTTTGCTCTTTTAGGACCAACAAGAACTTACAAGGGAGCGTGGAGGACACAGGACGCGGCGGTTTACGAAGGGTAGCACCTCCAGATGTAATCGGCCGCTTCCTCTCCCTCTTTCATTTCCTCCGGCCGTCTTAAAGACGTCCGGGCCCTCGGAGTCCTCGCTGTCGCTCCTCAGCTGTGTTTCGGGGTTGGATTTGGACACCGACTTTCATTATTCGCTGCTTCTCTGCTATATAAATATGTACTCTCACTTTCTTCATATATGTATGTATTTTACACACACACATACACCACATGTGTACACATGCACATATTGTAATCTACTACTAATGGTTCTCATATTCTTTACTTTATTCCTCCTGCTCGCTCTGCTATTGACCGGTAGTGAGTCACAACACTTTACGCAAGACCAACCACCTTCCCAACTGCGTCTCGCGACAGAAAAAAACAAAACCAGTTCCCCTTCATCTTCTCCGGCTGTCTGGTCGATGTTTACAGTCGTGTCGAGCGCCTAGTACCAGATCCGCCATGTAGACCCACGACCCATCCCGGGTAAATTGCATTTTCCTCTTCATCTTTACTATTATGAAACATCTATTTTTGTTTACATTTCTCTGCTCACACTCACCTGAAAAGCTCCTGAAGTCATCCCAAGTCTCGCCTGGCCACCCACTCATCCGCATTAACACTGCCTGTCATCCGCGAGTCGCCGCTGCTGGGGCGACGCCATAAGCAGCAGCCAAAGACAAAGGCTGACCCAGACTCCACTTTTCCGTCGTTTAAATTTGTCTCGCTATTTTTGTTTCTCTTGTTATGCATATTTTATGTTTTGATACATGTTCATCCACCAGAAAATAAGAATGTTTAGGCTTTACAGATTTGCAACCTGTTAGCTATTTTGAGTATATGCTGAGCTCTACCAAACACGGTGTTGTGATAATTGTAAGTGTAATCTGTTGCAGCTAGAGACAAAACTAAAACATTTTTGTCGGCTGTATCCTCTCGTCCTTTCTGAAGCTACTGACATCATTTCGTTGCATCATGGCGTTCACGAAGCCCTGAACTGCTATCATGACGCACGGAGCGAGGCTGTTACCCACACCGCTGTAAAATGTGATACACTCGGGGCCGATGCTGCCATGAAGATCGTCATTATGATTATGAGATTGAATGTCTCCGCTAGGAATAGAAAGCCATTGGGGGTAGTGAAAGAAGGTGAGAAAAAGGTAAAATAGGTGATAATTTGAGAGAGAGACAGACAAACAGACAGACAGAGACCCCTGTCAAGGAGGAATGGTTAAGAGGGACATAATAGAGTGAGAAGGGCCGTCAAAAGGAAAGCTTAACAAAACAGCAATGCGGATGGAAGCTAGGAGGTAATATTTATTATATGGGTGTGACGATATTAATTACATTGAAAGATTATGCTATGCAATGCAAAAATTGTCAATGCACTAATGATTTATATTCAAGCCACATAAAAAAAATGTAGATAAATGCGTAGCTGGAATTTTCAATGCAAAAATGAGATCAAAAGTTATCCATATATACATTAACACATACTTAGAAAGCAGCATGATGTTAATTGAAATTCAGAAGATTTAAAAAGATCAATGGTCAAAGATCAATTATATCAAAAGATTTATTGGTGCACCATCGTAAATATCTTCCAGAACGTAACGCTTAGGTCAATTTTACTTTTATTTCTCCTTCTCCTCCTCTTTTTCCTCCTCCTCCTCCTCCTCCTCCTCCTCCTCCTCCTCCTCCTCCTCCTCCTCCTCCTCCTCCTCCTCCTCCCCCGTATCGATTAGTCGTAGTGGTAGTGGTAGTTGTAGTTAGTATTTTTCATATCCTATCATTCTGCACTATGAAACTTCCATGTTCCTATTCTCTTTAGGGACATGGTATCATTTTCCAATTGTTTTCTTACAAGTAGTTGATAGTTAGTAGTATGTAGTTGCAGCAGATACCCTCGCTATGGACCAATAGGTCTCCTGGTGTCTGTTATTCCTATGTAAAAAAAATCCTCCTCCTCCTCCTCCTCCTCCTCCTCCTCCTCCTCCTTTACTTCCTCCTCCTCCTTCTCTTCTCCTATTCTCCTTCTCCTCCTCCACATGAACTGCTTTATATACGAATGAACACTTAGGTCATGGCAATATCATAAGGAACTGTGATATTCAAAACGACCTTCAAGATAACTACGAGCATTTTTCCTTGGCGTGTGTGTGAGTGGCGGATGGCGTGTATGTACCTATGCGTGCGTACCTTGGCTATGTAAGTGTTTATCTTAGCCTGGTGTTGGGAATGACTCTCCTAAGCTCCATAATAACAATGGTACAATTTTGGTCCGTGAGAATGGTCTGTAGAATCCCTCGTTCGTAAAGGCTGTTGTTACCTGCCTTGTGGTGCGATCGTTCTATCTGGCGAGGACATCTCTTCACCACTTCCTGCCGCCCTTTGAGAGGGAAATAAAGACTAATAAACTATTGGTCCCACAAAACAATGGGCGTAAAAAGGGCCTATTTTCCAGCCATAGTACTTAACCGTTGATGGTGTACAGATATTTGTAACTAGGAATTCTGTATCGAGGATTTTTGTTGTTGTTGTTGTCCTGCTCCTGATATAGTATTACAGTTTTAGATTACAGAGAAAATTATTCAAGTGATGCAAATAGTTCACTGAAAGGACATATAAAGTCTCGTATAACAGTACACTCGGTTCATTTCCTCAATGCGTGTTCACACTCATGCGATTGATTTGTTCCAATTTGTGTCATTTCCAGAGGTATGTTTCGTTTCTCTTCCAGCCGTGTGTCTCATTTCTACATGCACATTAACGATGTAAGAAAATAAATATCCCGCGTACTCAGGAAACAAATCCTCTTACCTGTGGCTCCTTCCCGCTTCTCACCTGGTCATTAGCACCTCTCGCGTTCCCTATTTTCATGTCTGCCTCCACGCACGTCCCTCCAACAATCCCAAGCACCTTCAAGCGCCGTCCTTTGTCCTCCCCACGCCGCTTCTTACCGCCTCCCTCACCATGCCCCTCGACCCAACCTTCCCGCCTCACACAAACACTCACTCATAAGAACATAAGAAAATAAGGAAGCTACAAGAGGCAGTGAGACCTACATGTGGTCATTCCTGTTACTTAACACTACCTGCATCCACTTTTCATCCCCATCCATGAATTTATCCAGCCTCCTTTTAGGTAAAGCTCCCTATTGACTCCGCACTGACCACCTGACGACTGTAACCATTCCAATTATTTACCACCCTATTTGTGAACCAGTTTTTCCCTCACTCCTCACTCCCGTTTCTTCTTCTCAGCAGTTCTCTCCCATCCCTCTCTTCCTTCACAGTATTTCCCCTCCATTTAATCACCTTCACTCATACGCACTGTCCTGCCACCCACTCCACAGGTTCCCCGCGACCAGCAGTCACCGACCACTGTGCCCTTCGAGGCGGCCGCAAGCCCTCCCTCCTCCGTCCCTTTCCCATGCCTCAACACTCACCTCTGGCTCTAAAATAACTTTCACTTTTGTCCATTATGGGAGAGATGATTTCTTTACGCCTTCCATTACAAAGTACAGGTATCAAAGTGTTGAATACAATAGCATGGATTACCTATCAGCATTTGCTGTTTGGCCGTGTGTGAGCAGCAGTCTTCAGTTGAAATATCGTTTCACTAATCAACCTATAAAGTGTTGTAGTCAGAATCAGGCTTGGTTTCCCAAATAGTCTGAAATGCTACTTGATGAAGGCTTGATTTTATCTTGACATGAAGGATGAACCTTTTCTTTGTAATATAAAGGGTATTCACAAAAAAGATATGAAACATAGTAAAGGAAATAGTTTATAAGCACTAGTGATTCATTGTTGTCAAGAGCTTAAAGGTTTTTATTCGTAACCATTGTGCTGATGGTTTAAAGAATGTATAAGTTTTGTTGCATTGTTTCTGTCGATGCCGCATCGTGCCGGCACGTGTTCGCGATGCCGCATCGTGCCGGCACGTGTTCGCGATGCAGAAAAAAGGGATACGCATTTGTCTTTCGTTGTATTTTGTTTCCGTTCATATCACAAGCAGTACAATAATATCATCAAACTTCCTAACTGAGTGGAGCGTCAGTGTTCTTAATTACAAAGATATTCACCATTTATTTCCTTGAAAATACTATTTTTATTTAGAATAACTCTGCCATCCAAAGACGATTTCTGTTCAACGTTAATGATTGAAATGAATCAAACACGAGAACTCCACATTCCCTTGAAGGTAATGGCACTTCATTTTTGTAACAAACTACCGGGCAGCGGAGTAGTTGAGGCTGAGTCGGCCGAAACTAAGTCAGAAATGATATATTCAACCCTCAAGCCGGCAAACACCCACCCTTATATACCTGTAATTATCTTTCGGCACCAGTGGCCGCTGAGCGAGTTGTTTGGTGTTGGTAGTTACCTTCCCTAACCTGAGTTTGCCCGGTCCTTCTCAGCTATGCAGACTTTGGGTGTTTGATGTCGTCCAGGGTCTCCCAGGGGCCCAGCAGCTGGTCCTTTCTCTCCCCTTTATCTAGGTGTGTTGACATGAGAGCTGACTTTCAATAACTCAGTTACCGGGCGGTTTGTTTAGTGTGACGGGAGGCTGACGATGGATGTCATAGAGAGAGTTAGGAGGGTGTGTATCCATGCTCTTGCAGCAACTGACATTTCCTACCCCCCCCCCCCCCCTCTCTCTCTCTCCTCTCTCTCTCTCTCTCTCTCTCTCTCCTCTCTCTCTCTCCCCTCTCCTCCTCTCTCTCTCTCCTCTCTCTCTCCTCTCTCCTCTCTCTCCTCCCTCTCTCTCCTCTCTCTCTCTCTCTCTTCTCTCTCCTCTCTCTCTCTCTCTCTCTCTCTCTCTCTCTCTCTCTCTCTCTCTCTCTCTCTCTCTCTCTCTCTCTCTCTCTCTCTCTCTCTCTCTCTCTCTCTCTCTCTCTCTCTCTCTCTCTCTCTCTCTCTCTCTCTCTCTCTCTCTCTCTCTCTCTCTCTCTCTCTCTCTCTCTCTCTCTCTCTCTCTCTCTCTCTCTCTCTTCTCTCTCTCCTCTCTCTCTCTCTCTCTCTCTCTCTCTCTCTCTCTCTCTCTCTTCTCTCTCTCTCTCTCTCTCTCTCTCTCTCTCACATAAAAAAGGAAAAGAGTGAGATATATCTTAAAAGTAATACCTCCGTTTTTGCATTATCTCGTTTTCAAGTCTCGGTAAACGTGTTGCTGTCATCTGCAGTGACACCATTACAAATTCAGATCACATCATGAAAAGATTCACACACTGAATTTACTTTATGAGTTAACTGAACACCGAATCCCTAATCAAGATAGGTGAGAAAAGCTACTCACGACACCTTTGCTTTTCTATCTCAACTCATTAATTTAAACAATAATGTGAGAGTTACCAGCCAGGGAGTGTGTTGCCTCTTGAGATGCCTGGATAGTTCTCTCGTTCCCCCTCATGCAGCGTAATTTTCCAGCATCACGCGTCCGAAAACTCTGAGGTGTGGCCCATCCATCTCGTATTTGACAGGGAGGAAAAAAGTTTATATGCTTATAACCTTCTTTCCATCCTTCACATAACGCTCACTCTGCATATTTATCCTCGACTTTAGAAGTAAAAAGATAGACGGACAGCGAAGACGTTAACGAAAAAAAGGCGTAGATGGCGGCCCTTCCCAAAGGCTCGCTACCATTAAGGTTATCTGAGGCACCATCTGCAAGCCACCTCATAAGGCTCCTGGAACCTCCTATTGGGATCCTTGCTGCTCCCTGATTCCTTCTTAGCTTCCTTTCTCACCGCATCCTCCTACACGCCAGCCATATTCACTTCATGCTTACCAATCTTTCTCCAGAATCTTTCCGCCCTCGTTCGCCTTTCTCTTCCCTCCTCCTCCTTCTCCTCCTCCTACTCCAGCCTCTCCTCTTTCTCCTCCTCATCGTCCTATACTTTTCCCTTTCTCTTCCATCTACCATTTCGTGAACGCATCTGCCCAGTTTTCTTCACTCGTGTTCATCTTGCCCTCAACTTTTCCTCTAAAATTTTCTGCCTATCTCCCTCACGTTACGAGCTTTGCTTTTATATAGACGCACTCACGCCATAATGGTGTTTAGCGTTAATGTGCATTTACTGCGCCATCGACTCTCCTCGTACCACATCTATCGCCTCTCTGGACGCCCTGTTACTTAGACCTCCTTCCTTCCCTCCTCAGTCCAGACCGCCTCTTTGCAACGCTTCAGTTTTCTCAGTCTCCTCACATTTCCTTCCATCTTTTCCATCCCCTTGTTCTGGCCTGCTGTGCCCTCATCCTCCCCTCACACATATAGAGGTCTGGCTGGGGCTGAGAGGTGAAGTACACAAGGAACGTCTTGCAGTTTGAATGAGTTTTTCTAAGGAAGGCTGAGTTCAAGTAGAGCCACTCAGGTAAAATGTACAAAACAATCATATAAGTCAAGAAAGTTATATCAGCAATTGTTTTGTACAGCGTCCTTATGGGTGATTTGTTCATGGTGGACCACACAGCATAAATGGTGCAATAGTACCCTACCTTGTTTCTCAAGCCAAAGAAAATAGGAAATAACTGAATACTGAAAAGTGTGGTAGAGGAAAATATCTGCAAAAATGGTGAATGAAGTTTTAGTAAAAAATGTGACGATTGTTGTGGATGGAAAAGAGCGTCGAGAGAAGAGGAAGGGAGAGGGAGCAAGGAAGGCAGGCAGTGGGTCTATACCTGGCTGAGATAGGCCTCAGGATACCACATGGGAGTCTCTTAAACATCGGCTGGTGAGGTAATTTGTGGCTTTTGGTCGAGAACTGGTCAGTGTATGGAGGGAGGGAGGTCTGTCCTTAATGAGCGAGGAATTACAACTTCGTCACTGTGTCAGAATGTAGCGTAATGAAGAGCGAACCTTTATGAAATGCCAAGAAAACGAGTAACAGTTTCCCTTCGATGCCGAGTAAAAATGAGAGAAAGGTTATAGAATTCAGTGTTTGCAGTAAAAACAAATTCTGAAACGATTCCTGCTTCATTTCCTACACTCTCTTTCTCTCTCTCTCTCTCTCTTCTCCTCTCTCTCTCTCTCTCTCTCTCTCTCTCTCTCTCTCTCTCTCTCTCTCTCTCTCTCTCTTCCTCTCCTCTCTCTCTCTCTCTCTCTCTCTCTCACAACACACACACACACACACACACACACACACACACACACACACACACACACACACACGAGTATTACTAAGCTTGGGAGTTTCCGCATTGTAGTCAACACCTCTTGTTCATCCCGGTCTTAAGCGCTCAAGACCCGAGGCCACTCAGAGTGTTTTCCTCAAGACGACGGTGAGGCGAGGCGAATAACACACCTGGAGGAACTATAACACAGGCGACGGTCGGCGAAGGGTGGAGTTGGGATGCTCTTTGTCAGAGTGATCCCTCCTGTAAACAAATGCTCCTCCCCAGGTCGAGCAAATTGAGAGTTGTGTATGAGCACGATGTGGAACTGAGGCGCTGGAAAATTGATTCATAAGAAGGAATGGCGTATTGTAGTAAAGAAACAGGGACAGACAGCCGCAGACAGACAGCCGCAGACAGACAGACGGACACAGATAGACAGACCTCACAAAACATCAGAATCATAATATATAATTATCTACAGAAAGCTTGCAAAATGAAAAACGTAAAAAAGAGACGAGAGAGAGAGAGAGAGAAGAGAGAGGGGGGGGGAGGAGAGAGAGAGAGAGAAAAGAGAAGAGAGAGGAGAGAGAGAAGAGAGAGAGAGAGAGGAGAGAGAGAGAGAGAGAGGAGAGAAGAGAGAGAGAGAGAGAGAGAGAGAGAGAGAAAAAAAAAAATACAGAAGAAAAATGGAATAGGCGGAGGAAACCCTTCACAGACATCTCTTTCCATCGCCGCTACACTCCGGTTTTGTTCGCCTGAGGAAAAATAACACGAGGAAGGGAAGAAAGAGGAAAGTATTGGGCATGAGGAAGGGAAAGGAAAGTATTGGAGACGAGGATGGAAGCAATATATATCGGGAACGAGAAGAAGGAAGTGACCAGATTTCGGATTTTTCTAGTCATTCAACCCCCGTCAAAAAGGGTTATGATGCCGATGAATTTATCACCGCCCTGTCTCCTGCCTCTGCCTCGCCTCCTTCACTATAGTCTTTTTTGTTAACGAGGCGTAAATTCCATTCTACCTTAAGGTCCCATGCTTAAAAGTATGCCTATATTTCCCTGATAATATAGTTAACTAAGATAAAATACAACTGAACTTTATAAGAACCGTAGTATTCTCTTCTCCTGGCATCAACTATCAGTCAGTAAGCAGCAAGGAGTCAGGATTTATCGCCTCCTTAAAAAAAAACTGAGTATACCACCCGCTTGCCATCCTCCGCCCTTCCTGAACCCTTGTAAATCACGTGCCCTTTGAGAGTCGTCCAGATGGGGTCTTGGCCCTTCCAGAATGACCTATGGGGCAGAGCAAGTGGTTTGTCATCGAACAGCTTTTTTTCTGACTCCTGCTGGAAATTCGTGGCTCGTTTTTGGCATTTGACTGCGTATTGTATTGAATGCTGCTCTCTCTCTCTCTCTCTCTCTCTCTCTCTCTCTCTCTCTCTCTCTCTCTCTCTCTCTCTCTCTCTCTCTCTCTCTCTCTTATCTCTCTTATCTCTCTCTCTCTCTCTCTCTCTCTCTCTCTCTTATCTCTCTTATCTCTCTCTCTCTTATCTC
The DNA here is from genome assembly GCA_016584305.1 of Chionoecetes opilio. Lineage (NCBI taxonomy): Eukaryota > Metazoa > Arthropoda > Malacostraca > Decapoda > Majidae > Chionoecetes > Chionoecetes opilio. The sequence continues at coordinate 71,616 of JACEEZ010016753.1, forward strand.
TCTTATCTCTCTCTCTCTCTCTCTCTCTCATTGGACTCAAAGTAAACCACAAGGCGAGGAGTCAAAGTAACGCCCCCAAAGCAGTATAAATAAAGCAGAGATTGCAGCGAAAGACCCTTACCTACTCCCTCCCTTTTGCGCTACGTTAAAGCGGACAAAAGCTACTGAAAAATACACACCCAGCCCAGTGGCAGTAGCAGGGATTATGAAGCGTAATAACCTCACTGGGATTAGCAAGCTGTTATAATGTTTTGCTCAGTAGTAAATTTTCTCTTAAACCGTATTAACCAGGTTTGTGTTGGCAGCTGTGTTGTTTTAAACCCACTTCTTCCTCTCCTGTGAGCTTCTCTCCTCTTTATCCGTGTTTTCCTTCTGACTTTTATGATCTTGTTTTGCAATTCCTTTTGAAAGTTTGTTTCTTGTCTTTATTATATTACTATTAGGCTTCCAGTCGCTCTTTCTTGAGATGTGTCATTATTTATTCCTCATGTCATCCCCATCTCTCTCTCTCTCTCTCTCCTCTCTCTCTCTCTCTCTCTCCTCTCTCTCTCTCTCTCTCTCTCTCTCTCTCTCTCTCCTCTCTCTCTCTCTCCCCCTGTAATAGGTGTGTATGTGTGTGTATGTTTTTTTTTTAATGTGTGTGTATCTGCGTCTGTGTGTGTGTGTGTGTAATTTACCCACGTCCTGATCACGTGCTGAATAGGCGATCTCCAGCTGTTACTCTTGCGGAAAGAGCTCATAGATACCGATTTTCAGATATAGCTGTGTGTGTGTGTGTGTATGTTAGTGTGTGTGTGTATGTTAGTGTGTATGTGTGTGTGTGTGTGTGTGTGTGTGTGTGTGTGTGTGTGTGTGTGTGTGTGTGTGTGTGTGTTTGTTAGTGTA
>JACEEZ010016753.1:80000-82500 GCA_016584305.1 Chionoecetes opilio
GTTTGTTGGGTTCAGCGACTAGGCGTGTCGCGGGTCGCCCTGTGGTGGCGGCGAGGGCTTCGCTTCTGCCCAGCCTCCTCCAACGCTCATTTTCCTTTATCAGCTGCGCGCGAAGGTGATGATGACCGCTGCTGCCGTGCTATCACAGGTCCTCTTCCTCCCCCCTTCACATCCTGCTTCTCTCTCTCTCTCTCTTCCTCTCTCTCTCTCTCTCTCTCTCTCTCTCTCTCTCTCTCTCTCTCTCTCTCTCTCTCTCTCTCTCTCTCTCTCTCCTCTCTCTCCTCTCTCTCTCCTCTCTCTCTCTCTCCTCTCTCTCTCTCTCTCTCTCTCTCTCTCCTCCCTCGCTCTCTCTCTCTCTCTCTCTCTCTCTCTCTCTCTCTCTCTCTCTCTCTCTCTCTCTCTCTCTCTCTCTCTCTCTCTCTCTCTCTCCCTCTCTCCTCTCTCTCTCCTCTCCTCTCTCTCTTCTCTCTCTCTCTCTCTCTCTCTCTCTCTCTCTCATACATACACACAGTCAAACAGGAATCAATAAGTATATACAGTAGCGTCTCAAACAGTAAACTTAGTTCTTTAAGCTCCAAAATCAAACGTCTCATCTTCATCTCTTCCTTAATTGATTACCGTGATTCCATGCAAGACAAAAATAATAAAGCCCCAGAATAGTTAGGGGTGTCAAGATGACGAGATATCTGTTGTAAGGAGACTGATTTACTCATCGCCGGTAACACTTATGATTAGCGGGGCGTGAGTGGTTATGCTTTGTTAAGGAAAGATAATGAATGTCCCTGTGAATAAGTGTTGTGATTACTCAGATAATGGTACTGGTAGTAATGGTGGTGGTAGCAGAAGTAATAGTAATTAATATCACTTGTTATTACTGTCGTTATCGTTGATGCATTATCATTATTGTTATTATTATTACGCTTGTCATCACTTTCAGTAGAGTTAAAATTAGTCGTTGTATCACATATTAGCACAACAAAGTGGTGCTACCTTACCACATTTACGCGTCTTCACCGTTCCTCACCTCCACCCAACATATCTCTACCCTGTTTTTTTGTCACGAGGTAAAAAATCCTGACCCCTTGATCCCCACTGACTGATATTTGATGCCAGGAGAAGGAAATATAACGTTTCTTCTGAATTTCTGTTGTATTTTATCATTGTCAATCATATTATCAGGTACTTAGGCATAATTTTAATCATGGGACCTTTAGCTAGAATGGAATTTTCGCCTTGTTAAAAAAAATAGATTATAGTAAAAGTAGTCGCAGTATGACATATTACCACAGTAAAGTGCTGGTATCTTACAACATTAACGCGTCGCCACCGTTCCTCACCTCCACCCAACATATCTACCGCCTACCCGCGTCCAGCAAAGTGTTGTTCGCTCCTTAGTATTTCGAGCGATAAAAGGCATTAGGGCCCAAGAGGAGGCTTTGTGTTCCCCCGCGGCGGCCCAAGAGTCCCGCGATCCCGGCGTAAAGAACTCTCAATTACGGCGCCGTCCAGTTTAATTTCCGCAGGATATCGTTTTCAACTTCCAGATATTATTAAAGCTGACGCGTCTTGTCGAACACCTCGCAGGAGAGAAAAGGAGGGAGAACCATGGTCAGCACGGGAGAGTAAGAAGAAGGTGTAGAAAGAACTGTGTGTATAAACTGTTGTGTTTTGAAGGTGGAGAGAGAACTGTGTGTATAAACTGTTGGGTTTTGAAGGTGGAGAGAGAACTGTGTGTATAAACTGTTGGGTTTTGAAGGTGGAGAGAGAACTGTGTGTATAAACTGTTGGGTTTTGAAGGTGGAGAGAGAACTGTGTGTATAAACTGTTGGGTTTTGAGATGTGTAATGGTTGGCATACATTATTGTATTTGGAAAGGAAAATAGATATTGGACTATGAATACTTATATGCTTAAATATTATGATTGTTATTTGCTGAGTTTGAGCTATTTGCAATTTTACTTGTTTTATTTTAATTGCAATTTTGTGGTCAGTAAATTTACTTACTTACTTACTTACTATATCGGTTGTATAATTGTGGCGATGGTGGTGGTGCTATTGAAACAGATGCAATATTTGATGATGTGTTGTTAATTTCAAGCTGATGAATGCTGGTGTGAGCTGGTTACGGAAGTTGTGAGTGTTATGAACCTAAAAGGTAAAATGAAATTCAATATCATGCTATTGACGTAATCGTAAATATACATCGGAGAGAGAGAAAGGCGTAACCTGTGTGCATAATATAATTAAAAGAGCCATGAATAATAATTACAGAGAACCATCCTAAAGGGAAACTCAAAATATCTTGCTTCAAGGGGTAGACTTTGGTGATAAATTTTCCCAGTAACTTGTGTCTAAGTTTTTAATTCAATAAATTCAAGTAATGAACAAAAGAAGAGTCGAAAAAGTACTTTTTGGATGACGAACAGATGACCGAAGTTGATAGGAAATTTTGAAAGCATTTTGAATCATTGTCCCTCATCTCATGGATTCTCTCTCTCTC
>JACEEZ010016753.1:105000-115000 GCA_016584305.1 Chionoecetes opilio
ACAATTAGTGAGGTGCCTACACTAACATGACAAATCAAATAAATAAATCGAAAAGAAATATAAAACTACCGCGACAAAGTGAACGGATGAAAATATTCGCATTATTTTACTGTAAATGAAACCGTAGTTAATTTAAACAAACGTACTTACATGAGCTTTTTATTTCCTTTTTACGAAGAAGATCCTCTGGCGATTACAATTTTCACGTATTCGAGCATTCATTCAAACCTTGTCTTACTTACATCCGACAAAGACTCGCCTCGCCCATCAGCCAGAAAACTGCGTCAGGAGGGAGCATCAAAGGGAGACATAATTTTCCCGGAACAGTATAGTAAATGGCTCCCAAACACTGAGGGACGCATCAAAGGAACAGCAAATGAGTTCAAACATAAAAATTACAAACGCAGGGAATTAAGCTTAATTTTGTTGGAACTTTCTTCCTGTGCAGGAGACCAGATGTTCCAAGACCTTCGGGTTTACTCCAATTCGCTTCACTTTTCATTTCTTCCCCAACTCTGCTATTTTTTTTTTCTCGTCTGAATGTATATATTGGTTCAAGAGACTTCTGATTCTGTCTTGAAAGGCCGCAGACCATCTGAAGGTGCAACGCTGTGTAGCTTAGATTAATTATCATGCTCTTTTATGCAATGAGTTGATAAGACGCGGAAGTATTAATGTTGGGAGCATTTCGTGCTCCCATGTGCTTCTATATTTCTTCTTGAAAAAAAATATAGTAGTTGTGGTTGTTGAGGTAAGAGCTGCTTCATGCGAATTTGTTTTGCTTTCTGAGAGTTGTGTGTGTGTGTGTGTGTGTGTGTGTGTGTGTGTGTGTGTGTGTGTGTGTGTGTGTGTGTGTGTGTGTGTGTGTGTGTGTGTGTGTGTGTGTGTGTGTGTGTGTGTGTGTGTGTGTGTGTGTGTGTGTGTGTGTGTGTGTGTGTGTGTGTGTGTGTGTGTGTGCGTGTGCGTGCGTGCGTGCGTGCGTGTGCGTGTGTGTGTGTTTCATCCACGATCTTGCCTATACGAGCTGGACTCGCGATCGCCTGTTTTACCCTCCTGGAAAGAGCTTGGAGCTCGTAGTGACCCATCTTCGGGTAATGCTGGGACCTCGCACACCACACACATCCATCCCCTTGCTCAAGGGGGGCAGTAACCGTCTACATTTGTAAGTGGAAAATCTATGGGAGCGAGCGGGGATCAAAAGCACTACCACTTTAATGACCTGACACGCGCTCTAAACCACTAAACCACGCAGGGGGAATGTGTGTGTGTGTGTGTGTGTGTGTGTGTGTGTGTGTGTGTGTGTGTGTGTGTGTGTGTGTGTGTGTGTGTGTGTGTGTGTGTGTGTGTGTGTGTGTGTGTGTGTGTGTGTGTGTGTGTGTGTGTGTGTGTGTGTGTGTGTGTGTGTGTGTGTGTGTGTGTGTGTGTGTGTGTGTGTGTGTTTGTAAGGGAGAGAAGGAAAGATATTGCGAAATATTTGCGGCAAGATATGTTCACATATACGTGTACATATGTGTGTATTTGTATGAACGTAATTATAACTCGCGTTGTCCTCCCCTCCCCCCACACACATCTCCCTTGACTCTCACTCTCCGTGAGATAAACAAAAACATTTTTTTCCTTTGAACCCATGGCGCCTACAGGCCTATTCACTTGAGGGCTATGATGGTTGGCCCTCGGCCGTGGTGGCGCAGGCAGGATTTTTATAGTGGGGCTTGTGGAGGACATAGCGAGGCTCATAAGATAAGATTTTCATCCTATCTAGACACTTTGCAAGTACCAACTACAAGGTTATTGACTATACAAAGTAGCGAGGCTCATGCTGCCGCCCTGTGTTCCCCAGTGTACTCGCCATCAAAGGTGGGGTTGATGGGCAGCATGTGGCTAGACTTTTTCCAATCGACGATGGAAGAAAGAGTTGCTCCTGGCGGGAGTCGAACTCGGCACACAGTGCTCACTAATTCTAGGCGCTAACTACTAGGCCACCGTCTCCCAAAATTTCAACATAAATAACCATCTATACTTTCCCTCTGTGTACAGCACGTGCCTCTCGCGATAGACAACTTGGCAAAACGTTCCCAATTGTTAGTATAGAACGCCGAAGAAATAGTATAGTGAGTATTACAACTCTTTGGGCTTCTGAAGGAAATTACCTCGCGGGAAGGAATCACTAAGCTGATTTACTTCGGACCTGAGAGAGAGAAAAGAGAGAGAGAGAGAAAGAGAGAGGAAGAGAGAGAGAGAGAGAGAGAGAGAGAGAGAGAGAGAGAGAGAGAGAGAGAGAGAGAGAGAGAGAGAGAGAGAGAGAGAGAGAGAGAGGTCGGGGGTCTGAGTGGAAGGAGGAATATACAAGAAGATATTGTCGCTTGAGGACATCTCTTCGTCTTGTTCTCTCTCCCACTTACTTCCTTCGTCACCCCGTCCTCCTACTCCTCTTCCTCTTCCTCCTTCTCCTTCTCCTCTTCCTCCTCCTGATGTGTCCTGACGGTGATCTTCGTGGCAGTCACCAAGTGATTGCCACGTCTGCTGGTCTTGCTTGCTGTTATACGCGGCCACGTCTTGCGTCCCACTGAATTTCCTTCCTGTTAAGGCATATATAGACTATAGACTATAGAGCACTGTATTAGCCTCTCAACTGTTACGTTTGACATTTCATTTAAATATATTGCGTATATATATGAAACTAATCTTTATTTTTTCGGGTATTCTTCATCTCTTTTTTGCTATGAAAATGTCACGTTAAACCCTGCATAATTTCCTCCCTCCCTCGTGGCCCTCCAATTCAAGGGCTGCGTTGGCCTTTAAATGATATTTAAACCATGTAGGGTACAATTTGGTCCGTTGTAATGTTGCACCGTTGTCTCCACCCTCACATTCTTCTTCGAGAGCCTAATATTAAAGTTTTCTGGGTGTGTGGACGTCCAACTTGGCCCATCCAGTCTCATCGCGTTGTATTTAAGTCAGGTCGTGTTCTGCGAATCAGCCGAAAATGAACAACATTAAGTTAGGCTGGAGGCGAGGCGGGTGAGATAGGGCGAGAGGGGCGGGTCGCTGTCCTGGGTTGTCTGCCATTGAGGCGAGACGTTCCGCTTTAGCTGTACTGTTCCTGAGTGTTAGTGGGTGAGGGAGGGACGCATATTCCCGTCTTCTGGAACAGTATGTCGTGTTTACTCTTGAACACGTCAAGTTAGGTTACGTTAGGTTACCATCAGGTTAGGGTAGGTTTCCTGGACTTATTATAATGGTAACTTTGCGTCGGAATCACAAAGGGGATATTTTCGAGAATATCCTATGGTTAGTTTCGAAGCTACAGCCAAGCGTCTTCACTCGGAAACCACATATTCGCATAGAGTTGGGAAATATGCGGGAGTGACAGGGGAGGGTTGCCTTGGATGGATGAAAATGACTATGATTTTGTGTGCATGATGAATGCGATGAAAAGGTGATCAGGTAAAATCGTTCGTGGAAAGCCTCATTGTCACATAAAAAAGGCTTCGCAACAAATGGAAACAAAAATGAACGGGCATTATTCTGTGATATTAAAGTTGTCATGCGTTTGTATATGCGGCGACATTATTGCCAGAATGGGTGCGAACCAAGCATTCCAATATATACTATACATGATATCCGCCTAAATGAATATCAGCGTTTTGATTCATAGATTTGTGTATACGTTATATGGAAATGGATAGGGAAATAGATGGATGGATAGATTTTGAAGAGAAATGACATGTAAAGTTGATCCCTACATGTACAAAACAGCTGAGAGTCCCAAACACACCCCACAACCCATGGAAAGTGCAAGGTCTGTGCATGCTCCGGTGTGACCCTTGCTTTCTCTCCTTCTACCCACGCAGGCGAGGCCCCACCCACGCCCGTGCCCTCTTCCAATGTGGGCAAGGAGGCTTCCAAACTTCCTGGCCTTTGGGTGGTCATCATAGTGCTCGTTGCCACTGCCTTGCTTGCTCTCAACGTCTCTGCCATTGTCTGTATAGTTAGACGGAGACGCAACAAGAGGGCATCTCCCCCCACCAAAAAGACGCCGCCGCCTTCCATATCGGCGGCCACCATGCCAAAGCCTCTGCCAATCTCAACGACGCAAGGTGAGTCTTCTGTTTTGAACCTTCCTGTATTTAATTTTTGTCTACAGGATCCCATTCTCTCACCTCCTTCAGGCCAGCCTCTCCTAGGTGACCGCGAGCTGCTTCTGAATCAGATGTTAGGGGGGAGGGGAGAGCTGCCCAAGCTGATCATCATTGTGGTTGCCATCGTGGGCACCATGGTCGTCATCATCAACATTGCTCTCGTTATCTGCCTTATACGCAGAAAGCGAGGCAAGACGAGAGAGGATGGTAGGATCCTTCCCATCACACCAACACTTTCTCCTCCTCTAGTTTCTGTCTCCTCCTCCTCCTCCTCCTCCTCCTCCTCCTCCTCCTCCTCCTCCTCCTCCTCCTCCTCCTCCTCCTCCTCCTTCTCCATCATCATCATCATCATCAGCAGCAGCTTCCACGTGACCCATGCCTCTCTTTCCTCTCTCAGACGCACATACATTTTTCTCCGTCTATTCCCCGGCCTCGGCAGATTCTTCCATGCACAGATAAAGACCATCCTTAGGACACTGAAGTATGTATAATGCTTTTAACCCCTCATCGTAACCTCCTCCCTCTCTTCCCTTATCTCTATTTTCATGGCAGAATTACATGTCTTTTAATTTAGGCCTCAATCTTCATATATATTTACGGCCTCCTAACGTTACGCTGGATCTTTCTCCCCCTCCCCTATTAAATCCTTGGCTCCCCTCCTTTCATTTGCTGCCTCGCTCTCATCACGATATATGTTCACAATGTTCTTTTATCTCCTTAGTTCCTCATTCCTCACCGCTCAGTTCCACCCTCTTCCACGTCCTTGCGTCTTCACATTACTTTTTGTTTTTATATTTTTTATTTTATTTTTTATTTCCCTGTCCTCATTACCTTCCCTCTTTCAAAAAAATCTTTCTTCACATTTTCTTGCTGTTTTTCTGTCCTTTCTTTGAACGAGTGTTTGAAATATTTAGTCGTATTAAGTTTACATCTATAGATAACCCTGTTTCCCAATGTTATGATCGACCCTCTTCCTCCTCCTCCTTCTCCTTCTGAGGAGCCTTCAACTTTGCTATTGTGTTATATCTAACACGTAGAAACCATAGTGGTAGATAGTAATCACACAGGCAGCCTCGTTTGTCCCAGTATAGGGCTGTTGCTGTCTGTTCTTCCTTTGTATTCCCTCGTATTCTCATCTTCCTCTTCCTCTTCTTACTCCTACTCCCACTCCTTCTCCTTATCTTTCATCAACGTAACACCCCAACTCAACGAAGACTCTAGCCACGAAATTGAACTTCGAACTTTTGTTTTAATTTTCTTGTGTTCCTTAATAACTTCCTAACCCTTTTAGATTTGAAGCTCGGGGCTTTCTCCAGAATGCTACCCAGATCCTTTCTCCTTAATGATTTGAACGAAAAGGTACGGGTGCAACGTAAATCAGAGGGAACAGCCTGCAACGCATGTATGCGTGGTAATGGTGCAGGGCATCTTTAATAGCGCTTCAGGTTATTCAGATACTTGGTCAGATGTGTTGCCCACAGCTCGGTGGCCCATCGCCTCGGTGCTGCTGCTGCTGCCTTGTGTGTCCAATGCACAAACACGATTCACTTGTCAATCATTTCCGAAAAGATCTGGGTATTGGAGATCTAGGATTCTTACCTTATTATGTCTTTGTGTGTGTGTGTGTGTGTGTGTGTGTGTGTGTGTGTGTGTGTGTGTGTGTGTGTGTGTGTGTGTGTGTGTGTGTGTGTGTGTGTGTGTGTGTGTGTGTGTGTGTGTGTGTGTGTGTGTGTGTATATGTGTGTGTGTGTGTGTGTGTGTGTGTGTGTGTGTGTGTGTGTCATGAATATAATCATCAGAGGTTGAATGAAGCATAAATAAGTTTGTGGTTTCCTCTCTCCCGTGGGTCAGAAGGCAGCGACCAGGCCAGCAGTAAGAGCACCACCAACACCATGTACGCGCCCTCCTCCTACAACGATACGGTGGTCGGGGAAACGTTGTCCTCCATCTCTGAGAAGAGTCGTGAGTCGTACGCACAGGACGACTCCGTGGTGGACTATGAGGTGAGTACAAGACTAGTGGGTGAGGGAAGGATGGAGCGGGTGAGGGAAACTAGGCGGGCGCTCTGACGTGGCGCCACCTCCGAGAGATCCTGGCCTGAGTCTCGAATTGATGGCGTCACAAGAGTAGGCGGATTTTCAGGTTTTCAGTGCATTGAAATGTTGTACTCTTACCCGATATTACCAAGCTTCCAGATGATATTCATAAAAACTAAAACTACCATCGTGTTCATTATACATTGGATCTCTCGGAGGCCACGACTCTGAGGATATTTGAGATCATCAGACAAGTGTGTGAGGAGAAATGTGAAGAGAAGATAGATTATGCTTTAATAAACGGGAGGATTAAAATAGCAGTGAATGTTTTAGGTTAGGAAAGAGAAAAATGAGTAGGAATTAATTGTGAGGACTAAATGGTAATTATCAATAAATAAAAGGTTCATTTCACATTTCAAGCTTCGGGGCCTGAAACATAATCTTGACTCCTCGATTCACGGTTGGATTTGGTTGGGGAAAAGTGAATCATTATCGTTTGACCGGCTGCTGATCTGCCAAAGAGCTCCTCAGTTTTGGCCAGGACATGAATTATTAACGTTGTTCTAATCAGCCTAAGGAGAACGGCTACTGTCACAGTCAAAATGGCTCGCTTTTTTCAGTATGTCTATGTATTTTATAGCCTCTGCAATGAAGAATGAGGTCTAATGAAGAGAAATAGTAAAGAGATGAATGGGGAAGAGAAGCGAGGCGGATTACGGTGAATCATTTATTTAGTTATTTTTTCCCCCTTCCTGGATTTGCCTGTGTGATCGTGTGGACTCTTTGCGCCGCCCTCCGCTCACCCACTTGAATATTCATGAAAATTCCGTAGTTTTCTGTGTTTATCATTGAATGCTTAAATTGTGTGTGTATATTTTTTTCAAAGGCATCTCTTCACAGATTAATATTTTCGTCGTACAAAGTTAGATCAGTGATACATGTAACTTGTAGCGTTTTTTTCTTCTCATTTTTACGTTGCCGCGGCCGTTGTGCTGGCTCGCTCCCGCGCCCCTAAATATTTCGTGGTGGCGGGAATCTCTGTGTTATCAATTTTGCGTCACTACCGATATTCCAAACTGTCCATGTCTGGTAAATTCTGACTTTTTTCAGTACGTTTTCCTGCATATGGAGGCCGCCCTCTATTATACATATAAGTATATCACTGTGGATCGTATATACTAGAAATATTTCCCTTTCCGAAATCAAAATATTTCAGTGTGACAGCTGAATCTCTTTTATTTAGCGGGGGGGAGGGGGGTTGTTCCTACAGCTTTGATCGCCTTCTGATACTGTCATGAGTAGCTCAGAAGTGAAGCAATGTTTTTTTCCCTCATATAATCAGTTTAGCAACTAACTTGATATTAATTCATCTCCACTTTGCAACGAAAATTTCATAAAAACTGAAGCCTAACGCGCGAGGCTTTTGTCACAGACTCCGCGACCCCGCCAGTTGCCGCCACACAGTTGCCGCCACACAGTTGCCGCCACACATTTGCCGCCACACAGTTGCATCCCTCGCCAGCATTTAGACGGACCCGCCCCACCACGCCACTTCCGCGACGGTGAACAGTAAATTGCTATATTTGACTGGAGCGTATGCACTGTTGGGTTCGTTTGGTAAAAAGGCTAAAGTGGCACCTAGTGGAAAACCTTTCCGTTTGGATCTGGAAGCCATTTGACTTGCATGATACTCCATTTTTGCAGAAGGCGTTTATTCATTTTAGTTGGATGAACTGACAAGGTTTTGCAAATTATGATGTATGTTCATGCCCTTTGGATATGGAAAGCGTTCGCAGTTCTCATTGCAAGCTCTCTCTCTCTCTCTCTCTCTCTCTCTCTCTCTCTCTCTCTCTCTCTCTCTCTCTCTCTCTCTCTCTCTCTCTCTCTCTCTCTCTCTCTCTCTCTCTCTCTCTCTCTCTCTCTCTTTATAGGTAGGTACTACATATATACGCGCACGATTATACCTTTAGTATTAGACAACACGAGCGCGATATGAAAATGCCTCCCACATTGTATTATCATTTTCATAATTGTTACCGTCATCATCGCTTGGTTCGAGTCTTGCCGCAGCTTACTAAATTATTAGTGATTTCGATCCTGCTGTAAAATGAATTGAATAAATATTATCCTTATGTAAAGTTAATGTTTTATGCAAGATTATGAATTATATTTGCAGCAATTTATTTCTATGCATATTTTTATAAGCGTTCTCTCATGTAGAGCGTCGCCTATCAGGACCATAAGGGCGAGGATGATGGTACTATTCATATGCATAGCAACTCTACGGGAAATTTCAAATATAATTTTAAGTGGTTAATGTCAGTGTTCACAAGAGAGGAGGCAAAGGGTTATATGCGGCAATTTTGTTTATGAAATGGTTTACGATTATATTAGAAAATTGCGTTCGTATGTAGAGGCATAATTTAGGATATATGGAAAATAGCGCTCCCATCAGCATGGTTAGCGGTGCTCCCAGCGGTGCTCCCAGCGTGGGCTGACCCGCCGGGGGAGGGAGGCGGAGGCGGTGAAAAGACGGAATTAGGAACACGGAGGGGAACGTAGGAGGCAAATCAGGAAGGATAAATGGGGGAGAAAAGGGAAAGGCGGAGAACGAAGAAATTTCGTGATTTAGTCGGCAGTGTCGGTGCCCGGCTGACACCAGACATTTCTCGCCCTCCCAGGAGCACTAATACGCCTATAGACAGTGAAAGCTAGGGTTGCCATACAACGCCAGTATTTTTATTTTTTCATGGTCAAAATTACTACTGCGGGCTTTACTATAAGACCTTTTCTGTTGCTGTTTCGTTACATTAATATATGTAGATCATTTTTTCGCATGTTTTTAATGAAAATGGGACATATTAATCGTCGAATAAGCATTTGTCAAATGATTCACAGCACGCCCACTATTCCTGATTATTATAGTATGAAGGGCCAGAAATATACAACTTTTCCTAACAGAGATAACTTTCTTGATTTATACATACATATATATAAATGCAACTGACGAATACCAGCAAAGTATATAAGAAACATTAATGTTTACCACAGTGTGTTGATGCCTGCGGTGCCACACTTTATATAGACTACCACACGTGGGCTAATCCCAAGCACCCCCTCGCTCCCTTGGTAGCCTCCCGTGCGTTTGTACGTCTGGCAGCGTATCTTCCTGATACAGTTTTCGAAGATTATTATATACATATGATGTGGCACTTGGATCCGTAACTTTCTTGCAGTCATACTTCACTTGAACAACAATACTGATGTACCTCATATTTATCACGTTCCTAATAATCATGTATAAGACATAAACGAGTACTACAGAAATTCATTCGTATATACGAAGATTGTGCTTAAAATTGAGATTAAAGTGAATGGATATGTATGTGAGTAATTCATGATACTATGAAAGTAACTTCATTACTGAGAGGGGCTCTTATGTGGAGTAAACGAAAAAAACGATTTACGAAAAAATTAATAGTCACCCATGTTGCCCGCACGAGAAAACGGAAAAAATGTAAACATATTATATAGTACATGGGACCTCTGGCCTCTGCGTCTATGAGCCTATTCGCCTGTTCGCCGCCGCCACTACACCCAACGCTCGACCCCCGCTCGCGGCTGCCTGGCATCTGGGCCCTCTTTTTGATCCCCCTTGTTGCCATAAACCATAATAAATATTTCTTAACAATCAATCAAAAGAACAAATTCATACCTAAACATATCACATGGAGTTATGTTATATCTGTTAACTTTCGCAATCCGGCAGCCCCGTCTGATTACAACGGATATATATATAAGACACATTGAAAACAGTAAAAG
>JACEEZ010016753.1:130000-147500 GCA_016584305.1 Chionoecetes opilio
GTCTTGTTTCCTGCCTCCCCCATCGCTCTCCTCACCCACCATCCTTCCGTATCTCTACTTCACTCCCCAACATGCATTTATGTGACTCAATGCGCTACCCGGGGTCGTCTCTTCATAGCAACACAATTTCATGGCTATCATACCGCGGACGTCTCAACAACGGAGCTCCCTGACTGGTAAGCTGGTTTTTCTATTATTTTCGGTTTTCATGTGACTATAAAATGACGTTCAGCATGCAACTAGTACTTCAGCTGGTTGTGAGGTCCAACCACAGCGACGCTCACGTTGGCCTTTCTTACGCCACGTAACTCATAACTACCCGCTTACTTATTCTAGAGTCACAATGCTGGGCAGAAACTTACAGTGTGGCTGGGGCAAATTTTTCAGGTTTTACTGCAGTTTAATGTATTACAAGAGAATTATAACTGTCCTCGTTATAGGTTATAATCTAACCGTGAAAAAATAACAAGGGGGGAGGCTGGGGGGGGGGGCGAAACCCTCCCAGCTAGGCTAGGTACGTAATCAATGGCTAGGTTAGTTAACTAGCAGAGGGCAAGCGTTAACTAGCGTTTACGAGGGGAAGGGAGGTTGGGGGGCATCTCTCCCTCACTTTATAATTATGTTTCAGAGGTATCTCGGGGGAATTGTGAAGGTTTGGAGAAGAAAAAAAACTAATAACGGCGGGAAAGGACTCTAGAATGTTACCCATGCAGGAACTACCACGTGTAGAATGTTACCCATGCATGAACTACCACGTGTAGGTCTCCCGGCATCTTTTAGCATCCCAATGTTCTTATGAGGCATTACTATGACGTATTACCCATGGTCGTCTTATAACTTAAGGGTTTGGGTTTAATCATACTTAAATATATACGTGACTACATGCCAAGTTGAGGAATTACACTCAATCTTTCAGCTGTAGTATTTAATTTACAGCAGCATACTAATCTAAATCATTATGCAAGGTATCGATGTGGTACTCCCCGTGGTCTTGTCCACAGTGGCGGTTCTAGCACTAAAAAAACTGGGGGGGCCAACTTGGGGCCAAGGTAAATGTGGGGGGGCAAAACAAAAGTTTGGAGGGTCCTGTAACTAGTGTGTGTGGGGGTGGGGGGGGGTGGGGGCCGCTGTGCATAAAATTATGAAAGTTGAGCACTTTCCAGGGTCAATCTGAGGCCTATGGAGGGATATGTTAGACTATCAAAGTGATATTCAGTTAGAAAAAAAGTATTTTCAAAAGAACATTGGGGAAGAATTAAACGAAAGTTCATCTGAGATTTCAGTCAGGTCCATTTTCTCTCGTGATAACTACATGATTTGTTTTGATTACCAACCACGTGTTATGTACACTGACGGGGATACGTGGCGCAGATGTAAAATTGTAATGAGTCTTTAAAAGCTTCATTATGTTAGTAAATTTTAATAGGGAGTCATTAGCTCGTTACAATCTTTTCTTAACAATTTCCCTTGCTGACGTTTCGTTGTGCACATTGATTGTTTACACCAATATGTATGTCTTATGCAGTAGTTTGTTGATCAACTTGAATGCTCATGACTTATACTAATTAAATTTAAAGAATTCAGGTTGACTGTGCCTTTGCAGTAATAAAGACCCAGCTGCCAACAATTATTCTCGCGAAACAAGTTCCATCCTTGTGCTCTTTGAGGCGCGTTTGATATTTTGTATACAAACTAAACTTGATTACAGCTGTTAAACTTGCGTCTCGGGTCTTCCTTGTCAGGACCTGAGCAAGTTAGTCCAGTAAATTAGCGTTGTCTTAACGCTTCTGTAGAAACTTTCACTTCGATTACTTTCAAGATGAATATTTAAATTTCATGGATGCTAAGAATATTATTTTGCTTGGAATACTTTAGATTTCTTCTCCCATTTTGTATGTTGAAATGTCTTTACAAAGTTATAAAAACCCGAGGAAATTGTCTTTAGAGTAGGGATGTCACAATGGCAAAATGTTTCCGCGAAGGTGTGCGGCATTAAGATGCCACGTTACGCACTCTGCTGTGAACACACCTATGCCGGGATAAAACCTGAACTTACGCAGAACTGCCTTTCCTCGCGCCGCAACCTTGGAGTTTTTAATCTCTCTCCCTGAACGATTCCCGCGAGACAGCCGGGACCCGCACAAAGGGTTAACGAGGCCTTGTGAAGCCTAAGAATAAGATAAATTCGCACCGGCTCCTCAAAATAGCTTGGTTTGGCTGTGAATAGATGGGGAAAATTGGATGATTTAGGGACGAAGCCCTTGGTGGGGCAAGGCTGCAAGGCTGCACTGATGGACGAAATCTGAGCCAATCTTTAATTTACAAAATAAACATGGAGACTTTTGTTCTCTCCAACAGTTAATTTTTGTATGGTGTGTAAGCATGACACGTGCCATGGTCAATTTACAGCTAAGATCCTCAAAGAAATGGAAATTCTCCCCTTTTTGTATGCATGTGTTCATCTTGTTTCACGTTCAGTATAAATAGTTACCCTTTCCCCATCAGGTACACTCTTAGAAAAGAAGGGTAGGAAAAGGGTAGAAAAAGGGTGTTTGTAGTGATGAAATACTGCTACCCTTTTTCTACACTTACAAATATACCCTTTTGCGACCCTAAATATACCCTTTTCCAACCCCAAATATACCCTTTCTCATCCCTCTCGTCTAAAAAGGGTAGATAAAGGGTAGATGAAGGGTATAATCAGCAGCATCTACCCTCCAGCCTGGACATAGGGTATAAAAAGGGTAGTGATGGTGCGATGTAACAATTCTACCCTTAATATACCCCTTATTTCTGAGTGTGTAAGGTGTCTAGTTTTTGTTTGTCATATTTACTGCGAAAGCAAGCAAGTATATAATACAAGATGAAATGATAGAATACATTTATTTCTTCCTGTACTATTGTACTATTAAATATATTTTTAGGGTTAAAAATAAAGTATAACTTAAGACATTTTAACAGCCTGGTGATCGTACAGTATAGGCAGAGTGGCGCGCGTGACACTCGACTCACTGCCAGTCTACTACTTCAGTGTCCCTGTTCAACTGAGGTTCGGTATTTCCTCCAAGCCTTGGGAGGGTGCGCAGAGGAGGGAGTTTTTTGGAGTCCTACGCGGTTCTTCAAATTTTGATCAGTCATACTGTAAGGCACATGACTTATTCTATTCACAGTCAATTGGGTGCTAATTATTTATATATGATGAGTCAATCTTTGTGGTCCTGGGATGCTTGAACAAGTTTACACTATTTCTTACTGCATCTGTATATTTTCCTCGACTGCGGGGCGACTACTGGCCACAACATTCCAACGTTATTTCATTACGAATCTTTGAATAACTATAAATATCTATGAATAGTCTCCCTTTGTATCAAGCCCAACATGCAGAATAAAGTCTATTACGCGGGCGGTGGACTGAAAACAGGTGATTAGTGCTTACAACTATAAATATAGAGATGCTGGTCACAAAGCTGTACATTCGCGTGTCCCTGCTTCATAACTTCAGCCACTGATCACATTTGAAGACTGTATCTCGTTTTTATAACTTGTAAAAGTAAATGCCACGTTTTTTTTCTTATGTCTGAGCGCACAGCGTCAATAGGCCTTCTAGGAGGGTTCTTATGATTGTTGATCGGTTGCTGTGGCGCAAACAGAGTCTACGTATATATGCGTCGTGATGTTCGGGATGATCCGAGGCTCATGTTGCCCCTCGGTGTCCCCCGATGCACACGGCGTCGAGACAGAGTTGATGAGCTGCTTCTGAATACTCTTTGGCCACTTCCTATTACTGAAAGATTTTCCCCCGGCGGGACTCGAAAATTTCCACTTTTATAGGCGCTAGCCTCTCAGCCAGCATATATTGATAATTACCGCGAAATTTCATTTAAAATCATTTATCCATGTATAATATATGTAGTGTTTTGTGTTTGTGTTTGTCATGAGATGTTTATTATCTCTTCAAAAGTGCTGTATGGAGAAGGAACTGCAGTAACTATTTATTCAGTTCGGAAAAATGTAAACAGCAGACGT
This sequence comes from Chionoecetes opilio, assembly GCA_016584305.1. Classification (NCBI taxonomy): domain Eukaryota; kingdom Metazoa; phylum Arthropoda; class Malacostraca; order Decapoda; family Majidae; genus Chionoecetes; species Chionoecetes opilio. Next base: position 134,027 of record JACEEZ010016753.1, read on the forward strand.
GGTTAGGTAGCTTACTCGATGAACGTGTGAAAATATGCTCGCAGTGGATGTGAAGGAAACAAGTTACATGTGTGAATATAATGAATTAGTTTAGAAGTGTGCACTTTAGGGATGGCGGTAGCAGAATGGCTAGCGTCTCCGAGTGCCGAGCTCGGTGACCCGAGTTCGATCTCCAATGAGGGCGAAAATCCACTTAAATTATTTCTGCAACCGTCGTGGCATAAGATCCATGACCAAGCTGCTACTCATTAGCTCTACCTTCGATTGCGAGTACATCGGAGGACACAGCTTTTAATCATAGGCTATAAAAACCATGCCTGCGCCACCACGGGCGAGGGCCAACCATCACAGTCCTTAAGTGAGCCTCCCGGCCTTAACATCCGAGCCCTGGAGGTCACTGCCTACATACGCTATAGGTACAAATGTAAAAAAAATAAAAATTAATAAAACTCCGTAAAGTGCAAGGGGGTATGAATCTAGAAGTCAATAATTTGTATTAAGATGTACTAAGCATCGTTAACAGCCTGGTAGTAAACACTGGTGTGAAATACAGGGAGAGAAGAGGTAACGGAGGTAGTTCTAGGATGAAGGGAAATCAATGAGAAGAGACATTTTGTAGAGGGGAGTAAAGTATCGACAGTGAGACTGGTGATGACTATATTTAGGGTAACTTATTTATGTACAGTGAACGAGCACACGCGAGGAAAGATGTATAATTTTAATTAATTGAAATTCTCCTTATGTAAGTAAATCATGACAGGGAGATATTTACTCTATTAATTTTTTTTCTTTTATTTTTTTACTGATCCACTGCTGATATTTAGTCGTGCACATTGGTTTTGTACATCCTTATGGGTGTCATATGTACTTCTTTCTTGCTGTTGATCAACCGAGATGCTCAAGATCTATACTAAACAAATACAACGAGTTCAGAGACGGAGCCATTGCAGTGACAAAGACTCGGCTGCCCAACAACAACACTTATCCTCGCCGCACAAGTTCCACCCTTGTGTTCATTGCGGCGCGGGTAACTTCTCCCCCGGCCAGGGTGGTTTACGCACCCTTTATTATTCTTTAATGGTTATACTTGTTTGTAATGTGAATGTTCTTAATGAGAGCCGAAGAAGATGATTTCAAAATGTTGACAATGCCTGTAACACTGGGTGGATTATCGTGTGAAGTATTCAAGTTCTTTAATACGTGCATGCGTAAGATGTGTAAAATGGGAATTGTTTGATTAGTGTTTTACTTATGAGACTCCGTTTAAGAGCAAATTCATGTATATATTATTTTCAAAATACACTTGATTACAGCTGATAAGACCTGCGTCTCGGATCTTCCTCGTCAGGACCTGATCAAGTTATTTCAGTAGAATTGTGTTGTCTTAACGCTTCTTTAGAAGGTTTCTTTCGACGAGATATTTTCTAGACTATTGAAAATCTCCTGTGTGCTGAAAATATTGGATTGCTTGTACTACTTTAGTTTTTTTTCTTGCGTTCATGATAAAATATATTTAGAAATTCATATAAACCCGAGGAAACTGTGTCTCTTTAGAGTAGCGATGCCACAATGGCAATATGTATGAGCTTTCTGCGAAGGTGTGCGGCATTAAAATGCCACGTTACGCACACTGCTGTGAACACACCTATGCCGGGATAAATCCTGAACTTACGCAGAACTGCCTTTCCTCGCGCCGCAACCTTGGAGTTTTTAATCTCTCTCCCTGAACGATTCCCGCGAGACAGCCGGGACCCGCACAAAGGGTTAACGAGGCCTTGTGAAGCCTAAGAATAAAATAAATTCGCTCCGGCTCCTCAAAATAGTACGGTTTGTCTGAATTGATTGGTAAGATATAATTAGAATGATTCACATATGCAAACATATTTCCACAAGCACATATATGCACACACGCACACGCACACGCACACATACACACAGTCACAGTTTACTGCCATAACGATTTGGCTGGTTAGAGCGTCTGGCACCATTCTGTGGTCCGGTGTTCGATCCCCGGCACCCGCTCTCTCCAAAGTATTTTTTCCGCCGAGAAATTCGGGCAGTTACTGTCGTCCTCCTTGAGCAAGGAGGTGGGTGGTGTGGTGTGTGAGGTCCCAGCATTGCCCAAAGATCGGTAATAATGCATGCTCCAAGCTCGCACCGGGAGGGTGAAGCTGACGATCGCGAGTTCAGCTCGCGTGGACAAGACCGTGGGTGAATGACACGCGCACGCATACACACGCACACACACGGACACACACACGGGCACACACACACACGCGCTCACAGATACACATACACACACATACGCACGCACATGAACGCAGGGACACAAACGCGCAAACACACATCTCCATCACATCACATTGGAACTCCATGGATGTCAAAACACACTTCTCGAGAACTTTGGAAGAATGTGAGTAATTGCACCGATGTGCAGAACTCTACGGAGTTAGCACTTGTGCATTAAAGGAGCGAGAAGTATTATAGGTCATGTTATTCCTCTGAACTGAATGACCTTTTCAATATATCTATTTCGTGAGACTTAGAAGTTTAGTTATTACATTTTATTATCCATTTTGATATTTTGATATGCATGACGGATACTAATTGATATTAAATCCTACGCTTTTATGATGATACTGATGACAACAAAAATATCATCCCATGTCTATTTGACGAGCTCTAATATATTACTGTACATCAGCTTGGTCTCTCGCTTCAGGCCTTGATCGTAAGTCCTCTTTTCATGTGTCACTCCCTGTAATCCCCTACTCTTACACATTCATTTTCTCACTTTACTTCAATCCAGATATCACTCTCCCTCCTCCACACACCGGACAAAGGACACACACACACAAAAACACACTCGAAAACACACACACAAAAACACACTCGAAAACACACACTCGAAAACACACACACGAAAACACACACACGAAAACACACACACGAAAACACACACACGAAAACACACATGAAAACACACACACGAAAACACACTCGAAAACACACACACGAAAACACACACACAAAAACACACTCGAAAACACACACACGAAAACACACACACGAAAACACACATGAAAACACACACACGAAAACACACACAAAAAACACACACAGAAAACACACAAAAAACACACACAAAAACACACACAAAAAAAACACACACGAAAACACACACGAAAACGCACACAAAAAACGCACACAAAAACACACACACAAAAAACACAACACAAAAAACACACACGAAAACACACACAAAAAACACACACACAAAAACACACACCACGAAACACACAAAAAACACACGAAAACACACACACGAAAACACACACAAAAAACAACACACACAAAAACACACACACACGAAACACACAAAAATCACACATAAAAAACACACGAAAACACACACACGAAAACACACAAAAACACACACAAAACACACAAACACAAAAAACACGAAAAACACGAAAACACAAAAAACAAAAAAAAAAAACACACGAAAACACACACACAGAAACACACACAGAAAATCCATCTCGTAATTCCTGATTTAAGACTTCATCACGACCCCTTCCCAGCCACACACCGCTCGCTGTCCTTGATACCACACCTCAGAAATACCTCCCGACCTCCTATCCACTCTTTTAGCCTTCATGTGTGCACGGATACCTGACTCTATTGGTTTCCCTCTCATCCCTCACTCCTTCACTCAACAAGGCCAGCCACAATACCTCTCCCCTCCTCCACTCCTCACTATCTTGACCTTCACCTCGGCTGCTATAGTTACCCCGTGCCTGCTGAAACATTGCACGTCGTCTCCCTCAACATGCATTAGCGCATTGATGCACCTTACTCATGATTATTACGTAGGAACTGGTCTAAACAACTTTTCCAGCATTAGGACGTACTAGTCTATTGTTGTCACCGCCAATGCTATAGCTATACGTTAATTAATGGCAGGCGGGGCACCTTGGGGACAGCTATCTCATGGGGGGGCCGTTCACCCCCTCCTCATCCGTGCAACGCCTGAGCGTAGGAGATTTGATGCCACATGCAAGTGTATAAGGCATATTTAAGATCATTACATATGTGGTGTTTTGAGCATTTACAAATAATACGGCAGCCCTCTCCTAGCTAGCCCTCTGTCTGGGACGTCTTGCTTTGATCTCTCTCATTTTTCTATCTCTAATTAACATTCTACATATCTTACATTATCTTCTCTCTCTCTCTCTCTCCTTCTCTCTCTCTCTCTCTCTTCTCTCTCCTCTCTCTCTCTCTCTCCTCTCTCTCTCTCTCTCTCTCTCTCCTCTCTTCTTTCTCTCTCTCTCTCTCTCTCTCTCTCCTCCCTCTCTCTCTCTCTCTCTCTCTCTCTCTCTCTCCTCTCTCTCTCTCTCTCTCTCTCTCTCTCTCTCTCCTCTCTCTCTCTCTCTCTCTTCTCTCTCTCTCTCTTTCTCTCTCTCTCTCTCTCTCTCTCTCTCTCTCTCTCTCTCTCTCTCTCTCTCTCTCTCCTCTCTCTCTCTCTCTCTCTCTCTCTCTCTCCTCTCTCTCTCTCCTCTCCTCTCTCTCTCCTCTCTCTCATACATCTCAGACACTTCGAAACAATTGAAGCATAGCTAATTACTGAAGTGATTGCGATGGTAATTCTTTCAACAATCAAGGTATACATATGTCTGGCACGTTTACTGTAATCAAATAGAACCTTAAAGCTCACGATAGACACAAGTTAAGCAAGTCACAGTACAAGAATCAAAGAGAAAACTGTAGAATGAAACAAAAGTGTCGAGGCTTTGCGAAGTCGTTTGGTACCTTGCTTCGTGAACTTCAGCAGGAGGCAGGAGCGGCCTGGCAGCGGTGGTGGCGGCGGCGGCGGTAGCAGGACCAGTGGTCTGCCGTTTACCATTTTTTGTTTGTTTTGTAACGCATTTAGAGGGTTCGCGTGTCCAGCTATAGTGTTACCGTGTGTGTTGTAGTGTGTTGAGGTATCATGGCTGCCAGCAAGCTTCAGGCAGGCAGCAGGCCGGAGGTGAGGTGCAGGAGACCCACTGAGATGCTTGTTGCCGTGAGTAGCCAGCCATATTGTGTGTCATCATGATTGTTTTCCTTGTGATATTTATTTCATTCATCGTGTGTGTAGGACTGAGTGAGGTTATATATATGTTTCTCCATGGCACTTTGTTCGGTGTATGGAAAACCACGCTATGATGAAGAAAAAGCTATGAGGTTACTTGGTGAGTGACTTTCTTGATGCCATAACCCCCCCATTCCCCCCTCCCTGCTCCTCCCTCTTGTTTCTTGAGACTTAACCTCCCCAATCATCCCCCTCATCCCCTCTCACCCCTTCCCTTCTCATCCCTTCCCCTCTCACCCCTTTCCCTCTCACCCCTTTCCCTCTCTCCCCTTCCCTCCTCCATGACGGCGTCTCATACTTTCAGTGAGATTGTCGGCGGTAGAAACCCCCCCTTCCCCTCCCTATGAATGTGAGTCAGTAAATTGTAAGTTAAAATATGAATTGGACTTACTTACTACAAAAAGAAATTTAAGGGTTTGAGATGTGGCGTATAACTGCAACCACCAAACATTCGCGTTAGTAACAAGAATTATGACGCTTAACTAACGAGTCATTATCCCGTAATGTACCTGTAACATGGCGTCACGGCGAGCAGTGGCGTAGCTAGGTATCTATCAATGGTGGGCACCTGGGGGGGGGGTACATCTGAGTATGGGGGGCACTAGGCAAGCGGAGCTCAGGGCCACTCTGATGCCACATAAAAGGGTACTATAAGGGCATATTCTAAGATCATATCAGTGGTGGGTATTAGAGCATTATACAGAATACGGCAGCCATGGCCAGTGGTGGGGCACCTGGGTGGACACCTGATTCTCAGGGGAGGGGGGGGCACGTGCCTCCCCATGCCCCTCTGTAGCTGCCACTGGCACGCGCGTATGCGTCGGTCTGTGTGTGTGTGTGTGTGTGTGTGTGTGTGTCAGTATGTGTGTCAGTATGTGTGATGCTAGGTTTTGTGTGCGTGTTTTTTTTGTTTTTAATGTTTTATGTCTGTGCCTATAGCACCTGTAGGCAGTGGTGACCCAGGGCTCGATGGTAGGCTCTGGAGGTTCCCTTAAGGGCTGCTGCGATGGTTGGCCCTCGCCCGTGGTGGCGCAGGCAGGATTTTTATAGTGACGCCTGTGATTAGAGGCTCATGCCGCCCCCCTGTGTCCTCCGATGTACTCGCAATCGAAGGTAGAGTTGATGGGCAGGGCATGTGGGTGTTCTTAGGCCACTCGACGGTACATAAATGTTTTGGTTTTCGTCGGAGATCGAACTCGGGTCACCGAGAACGCCAGTCGGAGACGCTAACCACTCTGCTACCGCCTCCCCTATGTGCGTTGTTTTTTTGTTTGTTTCTGTTGATATTTTTGGTTTGTGTTTGCTTGTGTGTGTGTTTTTTTTTTTTTGTGTATGTGTGTTTGCTTTTTAGCATGATTATTTTATTGAGTGTGTGTGCGTGTGTGTGCGTGCGTGTGCGTGTGGAGCGAGAGATAAAAAAAGACGCAAGGTGGTCGCAGGGTTTAAGGCCCTAATATTCAGCTTGTCCTGCACCGCTGCTGCCGGCTAATTGTAATTATAAGAGGCCATTTATCATGTCTGCTTGAGGAGCTGGGTTTTCATAATGTGGCATTATCAGTGGGGCTGTGCGGGCTGCGCCGGGCGAGGCCAGTCATTAGTCAGGCACGGTGAAAGGGAGATGCTCGCCGCCTCCACTCCCCAGCTGCCTCGGACGACCTCACAAACTTCCCGTGATAAGTCCTTTGGCAGCTAAACGGCCGCATAACGTCATCTAGGGATTTAATTAAACTTGCTCTACCTCGGGGATGTGGAATTACTGTCTTGGGGGCGAAACTTTGGCCTGTATATGTTCAAGGTCTCGAACACTTCCCACCTTCCGCCATCCCTTCTGACTTACCTCGCCTCCCCTTACCTTACCCTCCCCTGCCTCTCCCGCGCCTCTTTCCGGCCTGATATGGACCAGAACTCACGATTGATTCGGTTGACTGGGTAGAATCACTATAACCTCTTCTTCTTCCTTCTCCTCCTCCTCCTCCTACTCCTCCTCCTCCTCCTACTCCTTTTTGAAATGTTTATAGCTATCTTTTAGGGGCTTATTTTGCCTCTCATTGTTTATTCTGTGTATCACAATTTCGCAAACCAGGCGTTGAGCTCGCCGTGCTTAGACTTTAGCTCCACGCTTGCGCCGGGCTTCACCCCCGAGGATATCATTATACCCTCAAACCTCCCATCCAACAGTCTTGCCCTCCCTCTATAACTGTTAGTAACAGATGAAGGCTTTCACTCCTCTGACGCGACGGACGCTGGGAACGCACTCATATAACTGTCCATGAGTTGCCTAGGTAGGTGCCTTTTCCCCCTTAAATAATGTTGTGGTCCTTTGTCCATTTGTCCCTCATTCATTAAGTTTACTTGTGCAGTTTTGGTGAACTCTGTCAATCAACTATTGTGACATGTTTTCGCACTGATTACATGTTTTGCACATCTCCCATGCACTCCTTGACTTCCAGGCATGAATGGGCGTGTCGGGGAGGTGGCTCTCCTATCATATGTTATGTAAATAATAGTTAATGTAAGTTTTCGCCTCTTTTTATTTCCCACCATCCTATTGAATTGTAGAAGCCGTTCCACCATTTATACAAACACCCCTTAGACATCGATTGCGCTCATTACAATATATACAATATCTATATCTATCTATCTATCTATATTATATATATTATATTATATATTATATATATATATATATATATATATATATATATATATATATATCATAGATAACATAGACTACTGTTATCTGTTTACTGTTAACGGTCTACTGTTATCTATGTATATATATATATATATATATATTATATATATATATATATATATATAGATATTATATATATGTATATATATATATATATATATATAGTATATATGTTATTATATATATATATATATATATATATATATATTATATATATATATATATATATATATATATATATATATATATATATATATATATGGAAAAGAATAGCTGTGTTGTAATTGCAGCTCGTGTACCACTTTAGCCTACAAATTTTCGCTCTTTTAGTGGTTGATTTATAAATCCGGAGAAAAAAGGGATTTAGGATGTAATAATGGCGCATAAATCAACGTGGCGCTGCCCGGGAGGTGGGCGGCGTCTGGGAAATAAAGTTTACCAGTAAAGGGAGAGAAAGCAGTTTTTGGAAGGATGATAAAAGTGATGAAAGTTTTAATGGTTTGTGTTGAGGATGTGGTAGACATTTGTTTACACCTGACCGCACCTCACCTCGGGTTCATTGTGAGGCGGGTCGGTTAATACTATTGACCGCACTGTGTGCTATTATACGCGTTTCCCGGTGTATTCCACAACACTATTATATAGCCTTAAACATTCACAGCAATAATGTCCGTGTCCGGTCATCATGCAAGGTGAGTTTGATCATGCCAATTCTCTCCTGCTGTCTTTGATTGGCTGCCTGTCATTCCCTAAGTATAAAAAAAATACATAAATAGAACAAACTTTCGATTAATTGGAAATATATTTTAGATGAAGAATATGTAAAAATATTTTCACATAAATATTTCTCGATTGTCCATAAATCACGAAAACTCATAACACCAAGTAAGCTGTTGGATGGCTGCCCTACACTGAGTGTTTGCTAAAAGCTGCTCGACCAATTGATAAATGAATAAAGAAAATCTAATATTTTCGATACACAAGACCTTTCTGACCGTCGGATGAATTTTTCAGACGATCCTGTCCGAGGCTTATAATCCGAGGAGGAAGAATTGTTCAGCGTCGCTCCAAGTATTATAAGGTGGTCGCCGAGGCCTTGTGGCAGCTTCTTTCTTTATACATTGCCGACGCTGCAAACTTTCATCTCCCGGGAATAAAGGCCATGTTGACCTCAAGGTACGTGGATCAAAATTCTAAAATATCATAGTCTGGTGTAGCAGTGTTGAACGCTGAAACATTGCACAAATATTGTTTAACGATTATGTGTGAGAAATACAAAAACTTTATTGTGTGAGGAAGAATCTTGCTGCAGTGGATAAAACATTGCCTGCCAAACCTGCCATTATCCCCACCACACCACTAGCACCACCACCACTATATCACCACACCACCACCACCACACCACCACCACCAGTACCACCACCACACCACCACCACCACACCACCACACCACCACCAGTACCACCACCACACAAACCTCACCAGAACCACAACCACTACCACCACCTCACCACCACCACCAGTACTACCACCACACCACCACCACCAGTGCTATCACCACACTAATACCACCAGTACCACCATACACCACCAGTACCACCACCACCACCACACCATCACCACACCACCACCACCACCACCACTACCACACTACCAACACCAGTACCACCACCACCACCACACCATCACCACACCACCACCACCACCACCACCACCTACCAACACCAGTACCACCACCACACTACCACCACCAGTACCACCACCACACTACCACCACCAGTACCACCACCACCACCACCACCACACTACCACCACCAGTACCACCACCACACTTTTCCCGCGCCACCCCTGTGCGTAAATTTCTCAGTTTGATTGATAATAGCTTGCTTAAATATAAGGTAAAGTTAACTGTATCCCACACCTATAAATAAAGGTTGATGCAAGTGCAAGAACAATAGAGACTGATTTATGATTGTTTGACAGTTTGGAAATAGTACGTTGTTGATAGAGAGGATTCACATGTTGATTGTATAGGACTTTAGTTAGTCCGTAAAATTGATTCATAAACACACATTGAAAAAACCCTGATATTGTTCATGATGACAAAATACGATTAGTAGAATTGATAAGAGATATTATCGTTATTAATTCATGAAGTTGTATTAATAATAAGGGTAGTAGTTATTGTAGGGATGGTGGTGGTTGTAGTGGTTATAGTCAAAACAAATAATCAAACTGCATGTTATTGCATTCAATTTAATTTTATATCACTGCTGGGCCAGTGATAGAACTTAGATTAGATAGATAGTTTCCATCAAACATTTCACGCTTTGAAATATTTACAAATAAACCACCAGGATGTGCTGTCTGTATTAAGCTGATCTATTGATGCTAAGGAGCAAAGTGTCATCAACAGGCAATCACGGATCTGCACTTTTTGATCCCATTGCGTTTCTTACACGCACACATTTCATGCCGCTAAATGACGCACCATTTTTCCCCCGCATTAGTCTTCTTAAGGAGCCAGAAGAACTTTGCTGCTTTTTCCTCCTACGCCATTTCAGCTTCCAGGCTCCGAATTCCCAGCTGAAGTTGACGCTTACACTAAAAAAGGAAAATGACAGCAAAGAATCATGTTTCGTCAAATATTTTTCCTGCGCATTCGATTTGAAAGAGGAATAAAAGGGAACTGAGGAATCAGTTTTCCGCCGTGGCAGAGATCTGTGTCTCATCTAAATCACCATTTCGTCGCCTCTATATACCACCTCGTCCCCAATGGATGATTCAGAAAAAAAACCAATGTCTCTCATGAAGACCAAAGTTGAATAGAATAAGTTTTGTAGGAGAGGCAATATCAGTGTAGGAATCTGATCTTGGCTCTCTCATGACAACGGAATGACTTCTCAAATGGAAATCGTTCCCGTATAAGAGAGGCTTGATTTCCACATCCCTTATAGAGTTTTGCCAATTGTTCGTGATATAAATCATGTTATAAATCACGCCTGACACACTACTCCCGCCCATCCTCGTTAAGTGAGGCTATACTTGTACATTCAATTGATTTTAGTTGAATTCAAACTTTAGATGTCTAAGTTTGCAATCCTCAGTCACATACGAATTATAAAACTGCAAAGTCTTAAAAAAAAAAATTAATGGGTATATTAATGAAGAAAAATTAGCAGGGTTAGTTTCTTCAAATCATTGGTATACTGCGATATGCTTTTTGTTCCTATGTAAATAATACTCAATAAAGTAAATACAGTTTGTTGGGCCTTTTTCGAATAACGTCGTATGAAATATGGTGTTTGTATATTGCACTCGTAGGGCACTCGTAGGGCACTCGTAGGGCACTCGTAGGGCACTCGTAGGGCACTCGTAGGGCACTCGTACAGCATAACATGTTGCTCTGTTTGTTCCGGAAAACATACGTCCGTCACAATTCGAGTCCGAGAGAGGTTGTGTAATACCAGACATTTCATATATACCATTCTGTCGAAGTTTTGAAGATTTCAAGAGGGTTCAATGAAAGAAAAACTTGGTCTGGACCACTAAGTCTATTTGGGTGGCTATTGATTTTTGTCGCATTCCTTAGGTAAACTTGCTACCTTACGACTTCAAGCAATCACAAATTTCATCACCTTATTTTCTTCGGCGATAAATTGGCTTTAGCCACGAGAAGGAATGAATATGGCGGCTTATAAATACAGTCTTTACTCTTAATAAAATAAGGAGAGACCAAAATCTAATACGTAAAATAAAAACATTTATATTTATATTACCGATCAAGGTACTTCTAAACCAGCGGTTCTTAACCTGGGGGGGCGCACCCCCTTAGGGGGGCGTGGGCAATTACCTAGGGGGGCGTGAGCCGAGAGAGAGGACAAGGAAGATCTGTCAAGTATTTAACTGGAAGCCTCGGCCTTCGCTTCAACATGAAGCTCGCTCGCGAGGGTGAGCGAAGAAAGTAGCAACAGAGAAGCAGGTGTGGTTGAAAAAAACTTATATTGTCATTATTATAATTATTATCATTATTATTATTGCCATTATTACTATCGAAAAAAATTACCACTATTACTGTAATTATTATAAGTATCATTATTATTAGCATTCGTATCATTAGTATATTATTATTATTATTATAATTATTGTATATTATATACAATATAATAATTATTATTATAATGCCTGAGGGTCACCTATTTTTGATAAAGTTCTCGCTCGCTTTCTCGCTCCCAGTGCGGCCGCACCCTAATTATTATTAATAGTAAAGATAAAGATGGGGGCATACGCTATGCTGTGCGTGGCCTCGGTGCTCATCTCCGTCGCTATAGCCTTTGAGCCTGTGGTGGGTGGGAACTCGCTACCCTGGGACACAGGGAGAGACATGCGGGTTCCCACAGTTACCATCCCCAGGTTTCCCCAGGTACCCATCCCATTTATCGACTAACCCCGCAAGGGAGGATGAACAGGTATGTGGGCTGTCGTCGACTGCCCTGGCCCGGATTCGAACCAGTGCCCGTATGCATTCGTAGCTAGGCGCGCTAGCCACTACACCACGGAGGCAGATTATTATTAATGCTTGCCCTAATTGATATTATCCCTAAGCTTGAAGCGAAGGCCGCCGCATATATCTTGGCTGAAGAAGTGAAAGGGGTGCATGGAGTCAAAGACCAAATAACAAAGGGGACGTGGTGGTAAAAAGATAAGAAGCACTGCTCTAAACTTAAATTTAAATCAAGATTTATTCCACGAGAGCCAGGCGTTGTTTGTACCTTTACTCGGTCTCTCACTTGCTGTGGCTCTAAACTCCTCCCTTGTTAGTGCGCTAGTTGTTGTTTTTTGTCGCACATGATTAACACATATGATCTGTGGCACATTTCAGTCCTACGGGCAACTTTGCAGGTCATAGTGGAATACAGGACATGAACGTCACATGTATCCTGACTAATAAAAAAGAATATTCATACGACTGAAAATATGCTAAAAAAAATGTGAACTCGAAAACCTGATATGTTATCAGTGAGAGAGAATGAGCGAGTCTAAACAGGAGAGTTGAAAAGAGGAAATAGAGAAAGAGGATCAGGGCTTGCGCTCCACAACTCCTGAAAGCAGAGACGAGATTACCTTCAAACTTGCCTTGGCACTTCAACACACGTTCTTTCTCGATTTCGCCAGACCCGTCGAGAAGTTGGACCTCGCCTAAATGCAGGTTGACCCCATTCATGAAAACTCGTCCGGACTTGGGTGGGGCAGTGAAACGCTTTTCTTTTTCTTTCCGGAAGTGGTTTTAGTTTTTTGCGTCCTTCCATGTTACTTGTGGAATGGGATGGATGTGTCTGAGGATAATTCACGTCACCGATGGCTACTCAAATAACCGTTCATTGTTTATATACATGTGAACATTAATATTACGCGTCATGTTTACCATGTGTCCTTACTTCGTATCGTCTTTAAAATTTTTGACTGGTCAGAGTTATGCTAGATTTCTATAAAAAGTAAGCAGCATCGTCTTCCAACATTGAGTTGTAACATGTAAATATTACTATGCACGGGTTGAATTCTGAGGATAAGAGAAGTTGTTCGCAGTTGTCTAATTGAAACTATTATCTCGATAAGTTGTATTTAATTATAAGGCGAAGAAACCT
>JACEEZ010016753.1:150000-152500 GCA_016584305.1 Chionoecetes opilio
GAATCCATAATGGAATCAGGGATCGGTCGAGGGATAACTAATTACACTTGACACGGAATGATTTGGCATTGCTGGCGGGAGGGAAGGGAGGGCGAGGAGAGCAGCAGGTTGAAAAGAAACTCGCATGATTATTTCCAGTAATGTACAATAAGATCTAAAACAAAGGAATATAGCCTTACGTTCGGTGTAGATGAAAATATATGAAATGAGAGAATAAATATGATAATGAGTGAGCCTGTACGAATTCTACATGCTTTATGGATGTTTTAGGAGAGATATGGAAGGAAGAAACTTAATTAGGAAGGAATGAAGATGAAAGGCACTGAAGTGGGGAGAAAGGAATAAGTTATAATGCTTTTGTAACGTTGCAATAAGGGAAGAGAAATTAAGGTATAGATGAAGGGGATGAGAAGTAAAAATTTGATAAGGGTGTGGAAACTTGGTCAACTATTAAAGAAAGGTGAATGTTTGGTATTATATTCGAGCCAAATATATATAAATGTGTTTAGGAGCGAGTTCCGTCTGTTCTAGTTGTTGTGTGTGGCTGTTCTACTGAGTGTGTCTGTAGTGTGTTATTATTTATTACCCATTCAGACGCTTATCCAACTGTTTATCCGTAGTCTTACTAGTCAAATACCCAGATTTGCTATTTTGATTATCTCTCTCTCTCTCCCTCTCTCTCCTCCTTAGTATTGCTCCTTGTCGCTCATGACAGTATCTCCCCCGATGTCTGTTTCAGTCAGATATTATAAAATTATAGAAACTGGCGCAACGTACAAGTTAATCGTAACATTTAGTTTATGCAGACTGAATGACACGTTGCCCCCCACCTCCCAGGTCACAGGGGTCGTAGTAGTCCGGTGTGTGAAGGTTCGTAGTCAAACGTGACATTCAAGGTTCTTACTGATATTTAGCTACCAATGTTGCGTTACGAGTTGGCTGTGGATGTATCAGACTGATGGAGTTTCCGATGATGGGTTGATGTGTAGTGGTTGTTCGTGGGTGATGGATCTCACGGCTCTTATTTTGTAGCCTTATATTTGTAACCTTATGTTTCCGCCTGCCTGTGTTCTATCTCAGCCTGTGCGGAATGTTTGAAAAAAATAGTAAATATCAAAATTGACTTAGGGATGAATAAGGATTGCCATTTGAATAAAAGAATTTGAACTGCAATGGGTGGATGCGCTTTTCGGCTACCACCGGACACTAGAAGATATAGAACTGACAGTTTCATTATTCTTTATCATAACAGCCAAACATTGGTTAACAGCAACCTACGAAAGGGCACGTCCATCGTTTCATCATTTGGATCGTTGGGATGTTGATGTCAAAATACCAACACTCGTTATGATTGAATCGTCCTGTGTCCACTGCTAATATTTTCTCATCCCACTGGTTGCGTGTCCCATGGTAATGGAGTGCAGAGTTTGTCCCATGCACAGCATTGGTGTGGTTGGTCATATGACAATTAACGTCATAAACAAGGTTCATATTGGGGTTCGTTCAACTTACCCAAAGTGGCGAGACAAGCTTCATGACGGGACCAAAACCCTGACCTCTACGGCCTTGTTGAAGACTTGGGAAAACATGACTATTTCATTGATTGCCCGAGTGCCATGAACTGTACTAAACACACAATATCAAAGTACAACAGTACTGTCATTTATTTTAATTGAGAAGGCAACTAAGAAGTGATGCTCACGAAGTGATTCGTGATCCAAAGCGCAAAGCTTCATATGCGTGACGTAGCGGCGCGGCGTCCTGGCAGTGCGTGCGTGGTGGCGGCGGAGGGTAGGTGTGCTGCGGGGTGGATGCTACTATTATAGTCTGTATTTGTTGAAATAGTCATGAGTTATATGTGAGATTTTTTTGTAGTGTTCGCATTTTTCTCCGAACTGAAGAAGCCAATGATGAGTTGTGATTGATTGATGGGATGTATTACAGCATTAAAACTATGAAACTAATGTAGACCCCTTAATCTCCCTCTCCGCAGAGGTGGTGTGTTGACGGAGGAAAGGCTGGCTGACGTGACGCGACCGTAGGAGCGCTGTTGGGTCAGGTAAGTAATTATCTACAATTTAAGGTATATAGTAATATTGCTTTGCTCAAAGGTTTAAAAGAGTATTAATAATTTTTGCTTGAATGTCTTATTGATTTTAGTTTGACTTAGTGAGCCTTAAGTACCGACTATTTAACCGAGAGTCTATTAAATAATATGGTAAAATGTCCTTTCCCGCCTTTATTGTTGTTATTTTTTCTCCAGACTTTCACAGATCCCTTTATATACCTCTAAAACCAAATTATAGAATGGGGGAAAGATGCCTCCTTCAAACCCCCTTGGACCCCTAAAAAAATCATTACTGACCGAATCGAACCATAATCTAACATAACCTTCCTTATTGTAACCGGTACATTTTTACGATAGGACCAAACTTCCCTACACAACTAGGAGCATAGTTTTTGTTTACCTTATTGTATTCAAAGAGACATTTTCTCCTTG
>JACEEZ010016754.1:0-7500 GCA_016584305.1 Chionoecetes opilio
CCGGGGAAAAATATGAATAAACAGTAAACAATCCGCGCGGGGTGCCTATCTCTGCGGTGGTGTGTCCCTCTAGTCGTCAGCTGTTCCCTCAGGTATTCCCCTCCCCACACCGCCAACCGCCACAGGCCGTGCGGCGTGCCACCCCTGTTCAAATAACTCCCTCACATCTCGAGACATTCTCGCCCTTGTAACAGTACATTATTAGAAAATGTAACTAAAAAATATTGGTTTATATTTAACACTAGCCGCAAAGCCGCCTCCGGCGGACTTTTTTGGCTAGCTCCTGCGGAGGGCTATTGGTGGGCCTTTCGGCCCACCACCTGTGTTTGTGGGCCTTCGCCCACCAAACATGGACTCTCCAGATAGCCCCCTTCTAACTTTCCTGAATCATGGATGTAGAAATGTTGTTTTCCCCCCCCCACCCATTCACTCACCCATTACCCATCCCCCCCCAACCCATTCACTCACCCATTACCCATCACCCCCCACCCATTCACTCACCCATTACCCCATCACCCCCCACCCATTCATTCACACCATTCCCATCCCCCCCCCACCCATTCCACTCCCCCAAATTAAACCCATCACCGCCACCCATTCACTCACCCATTACCCATCACCACACCCATTCCTCACCCATTACCCATCACCCCCGCACCCCATTCACTCACCCATTACCCATCACCCCCCCCCCATTCACTCACCCATTACCCATCACCCCCCACCCATTCCCCTCACCCATTACCCTCCCCCCCACCCATTCACTCACCCATTACCCATCACCCCCCACCCATTCACTCACCCATTTACCCATCACCACACACCCATTTTCACGTCACCATTACCCATCCACCCCCCCCACCTATTCCCATCACCCCTCACCCCAACCCATACCCCCCCCCCCATTCACTCCACCATCACCCACCCACCACCCATTACCCAAATCACCCCACACCCATTACCCATCACCCCACCCATTCACACACCCATTACCCATCACCCTACATCAAGGCTTCCTCAATTCTCGCAACCCACTTTTGTTTTCACAATTCTCGCTAATATACTGCTAAAAAAAAAAAAAAAAAAAAGTGATCGGATCATCTCAAAAGTGGGCTTATGACCTTCCCCTGGTCAACCTGTTTCCCAAAAATGTGCCATATGAGGTGTTTGGCGCAACGGGGGGGGGAAACCTATACCACACACACACCACACACACACACACACACACACACACACACACACACACACAGACAGACACACTTTCGCTTATATTATTATAGATAGATTCAGTACCTGAAAGTGAAAGATGATACGAATCAGGGCTGGGTGAGACGTAACTCACTTGTGAGCCGGGGTGGTCGCTGCCGTAGCAGCCGTACAAGGCCACGAATGATCGGTCACTTACTTTGTGCTGTTATGTCGTTCCAGAGAACGCGTATAAAGCCCGGTTCCCACCATCCCACTTGTACGGCCACCATACAACAACAATGACGTCACCATCATCACCGCTTGAGTGGTATTAGTGGTAAATGGGCACAGTTGGCAACTCCGCTCTAGCGGACACCGCCGAGCGGGAGAGATGACTTGAATTTTTAACTTTGTACGGCGGCCGTACAGCGGTACGGCGGTGCGGTAGACTTTGCTGTCACGTCATTGTGACGTTATTGTTGTTGTACGGCGGCCGTACAAGCGGGATAGTGGGAACCGGGCTTAAGACACGTACAAGAGGGAGACATGTACCAATTAAGTACCAACACAAGGCATTATAGAAAATTTGTAAGGGTAACTGGTGTAATTTAGTTACGTTTGTTGGTGTTAAAAAGTGATCAATAGAAAGTATATGAATTTAACTCACTCAGAGGCATGTTTCTTTCTTTCAAGCAGAGGAAAAATATTTTGTATTTGAGTCGAGGGTAAGTCATCAGTAGAAATTATTTATAACTCCGCAAAGGCCCCTCCCGGGGGGACTTTTTGGCTAGGTCCTGCGGGAGGCTAGGGGTGGATAAACCATTTTTTGATTATTGGTGGATAAAAATCTTGTTTGGGGGCCTTGGGCCCCCCAAAACACGGACTCCCAGATAGCCCCTTCTAACTTTCCTGAAATCAGGGGATGTAAAAATGTATGTTTTACCCCCACCCATTCACTCACCCATTACCCATCCCCCCCCCACCCTTTAAAATCACCCTTCCCCATCACCCCCCACCCATTCACTCACCCTTTACCCATCACCACCACCCATTCACTCACCCATTACCATCACCCCCCACCTTTTCCCCTCCCCTCACCCACACCCCCCCCCCTCACCCCCCACCCTTACTCCCCCTCACCCCACACCCATTCCCCATCCCCCCACCCATTCACTAAACCCATTCCCATCACCCTACATAAATTTTTCCTCAATTCTCGCAACCCACTTTTTTTTCAATTATCGCAATGGTGAAAAAAAAAAAAAAAAAAAAGTGATCGGATCTCTCAAAATGGGCTTAAAACCTTCCCCTGGTCACCCGGTTCCAAAATTTTTTCATATGGTGATTGCGCCATGGGGGCAACCCTAACCACACCACACACAAAACACACCCCAACACACACACACACCCACACACACACACACCAAACAGACGACGCAGAAGACACCCCTTTTCGCTTAATTTTCCATTACCCATCCTCCCCACCTATTCCCTCACCCTCACCCATCACCCCAACCCTCACCCCCCCCCATTCACTCACCCATCCCCCCCACCCATTACCCATCACCCCCCCCTTCACTCACCCATTACCCTCCCCCTACTCAAGGTTTCCTCTTAGAGAGAACTCAACTCCGAAATCCCCATGGTCGCTGGCAGTTTTAAATCAAAAATTTGGGAAAATTTGGTCTACTTAAAAAAAAAAATATGGGCTTTTTCCCACGCATTTAAAAACACAAAGTATAATTTTAAGAACGATTTTCTTCTATATGTATATTGTATAAAGTCTGATTCTGTAAAAACATGTTTTTAACCAAATCCCCAAGTATTTTATAGTTGAGGAGGCGAGGTAAATGTTCTCTATTATATTATACATCAAAAACGTATGTTTAAAGTTATCTTCCCTGGGCGTCATATTTTCCTGTTATTTTGTGTATAAATCAATAGAAACCCGGGAAGTGAAATGGTCACGCGTGAATTTGAAAATTTTTTTGATTCAATCTCCCCGCCACAATCTCCCGCCCACCACTCTCCGCCGCGGCGTTCGCCTCCAAAATTAAAAACCTACATTGTCCAGCAACAACCGATTTGGGCATTCTTTTTTTCTTCGTTTTTCCAGGCTTTGCTTATTGTATTTTGAAAAGCGTTTGCCAGACCAGCAGACTGCTTAAAAAACAGTGTAAACATCCCCAAAATTTTACATGCCACAATATACTTTTTAAAAAAATATATTAGCTTTGCTACTCGAGGCGAGTAATTTGCTTTAAAATTGCTATTTTAGAACGTTCAATCGAAATGCATGTCATGCTTTAACTTACTAGAACAACAGAAGAACGTTTTTTTTTTAGTATTCAGATGCGGTGCCAATTTTTTCGGAATTGATTTATAAAAATATTAGTCGCGGAGGGAAACACGTAGCCCAACCTTTGATTTAAAACTGCCAGCGACCACGGGCTTTCTCGGTTTCGTTCTCTCCAATTCTCGCAACCCCATTTTTTTTCACAATTATCGCAAATAGGCTGCTAAAAAAAAAAAAAAAAAAAGTGTCGAATATCTCAAAAGTGGGCTTATGCCTTCCCCTGGAAACCCCGGGTTCCCAAAAAATGTGCCATATGAGTTGATTGCCCCAGGGGGGCGGAACCTATACCACACCACACACACACAGACAGACAGACGAAGACAGACAGACAGCCCAAATTTTCGTTTATATTATTATAATATCCATGCTGCCCCCTCAGCCTACTTATGGAACAGGGTTCCCCCACACCAAGGGCAGCCGTGGCCAGTGGGGGCCCCCTGGGCGGGAAAACCGTTTCTCGTGGGGGGGGCAGTCCCCCACCCATCCCCCCCCCGAGCTACGCCACGGGAAAAAAACCTCTAAAAAGGGGCGGGAAAGGATCTAAAATTTTTTCCCTAGCTCACTGCGTGTTGTATACATAAAATTAAAAAACCCAGCCTTCTCATCCCCCCCTCAAAAACCTTGTATCTGCATACCACTCCCCCAACTTATCACAGCTCAGCTAAAGCCCCCCAGCTACATATCTTTGCAAGTTTTTATCCATGCACAAGTACTACATTAAAAATAACAAATGGTCTTCACAGCAACGTTGAAATTTTCCTTTATCGAGAAAACACACCTTGCAACATCCACCACTGTTTCCCCCTTTTTCTTGTCTTTAAGGGATAGTTTTTGAAAACATTCTCTGGAGTTTTAATTGTAGTGTTTTTTTCATATTGGCACAAAAAAAAGCATAATATTTTTTTTGTCTGGGACATGTTGAATGGGTAAATACTGCGGGCTGCTGAACCAAAAAAAAGCCGATCACTGATCAGGGGAGATCTGATCTGCGCCTACAAAAGTCACAACCATCACGCGCGTTCCGCCGTGTTGTGATTTTTGGCCCCAAAAAAAAACCTATATTTCATTTATTGGGATTTTTTTCAGCAAAAAAATTGAACAGTGATATGTAGCCTATATTCTCCAAAGCTTCAAAAACTCCCTGTTTTGGTGTGAGAAAAGGGGGCCTTGTAGAGAGTTTCTTTTCACTTTCTAAACCCCGTATATTTATTAATGAATTACTAGACTGGAAAATCATGTCAGGTGTCAGATTACTTCACCATGACTTCATCTTCTGCATCCACCAGCTTCTTTTTCTCCCCAAGATTTTTGTACTTGTAATATAAACTTGGGCGGAAAAAATAAACGGGTCTTTATTTCATGTTTTTATGTATTGCACAGGATTTTTTTTTAAAACTTTTGTCCCTTTTTAGGGAGTTGGACTGGCCAAGGCAAAAAAAGAGGGGAGCAAATGCCCGCTTTGTTTTCAGTCCCTATAAAAAAGACAGTAGGAGAATAAGGAAAGCGGGGTGGGACAATTTTGTTCGGGTGGTGTCTTTCACTCCTCTCTTAAAAAAATTTTTAAATCGTAGGAAGTTGAATGACACCCTGCAAAACTTAAAAAGGGGAGTGAGGTGTGAAGGGTGTCGTATGTGTGTCGGGTGTGCCTTGTGTGTCGTGTGGATGGTATTAAAAGTTAGACTGCAGGTGAATTGGGCTTTTTTTTAACACCTGGGTTAAATTTTTGTAAACGGAATGAAAATTTGGCTTTTTATCTTCCTCATCTTCCTCTTTTTCCTATCTAGCCTGAATATTTAGTCATTCTTCCCTTTTATTCTCTCTCCCTCTCCTCCTCTTCTCCCTCCCCTCTCCTCTCTCTCTCTCTCTCCTCTCTCTCTCCCCTCTTCTCTCCTCTCTCTCCTTCTCTCCCCTCTCCCTCTCCCCCTCCTCTCTCTCTTCTCCCCTCTCTCCCTCTCTCCTCTCTCTCTCTCTTCTATTCTCTCTCCCCCCTCTCTCTCCTCTTCCTTTTCTCTCCTCTCTCTCCCCTCTCTCTCTCCCCTCTCTCTCCTCTCCTTCTCTCTCTCTCTCTCCCCTCCTCCTCTCCTCTCCCTCTTCTCTCTCTCTCTCTCTCTTCTCCTCCTCTCTCTCTCTTTCTCTCCCTCCTCTCTTTCCCCCTTTTCTCTCTCTCTCTCTTTTCCCCCTCTTCTCTCTTCTCTCCCCCTCTCTCTCTCTCTTTTCCTCTCTCTCCTTTTCTCTCTCCTCCTCTCTCCTCTTCTCTCTCTCTCTCTCTCCCCCCCCTCCTTCCCCTCTCCCTCTCTCCCTTTTCCTCTCTCTCTCTCCCAGTTTCGATTCATTTCCTTGGGATTGTGTAAAATTAAAGTGAGAGGATATGGTGAATGACTGTGGTTTGTAACTCATGTAGGGGAATTTCTGTGGTGGAGGGGAGTGGGCATAACACCCCCCACGTCCCCCAAAAAAACCCACTACCACCACCACATTCACCACCACCACTGTCATCATCATCACCATCACCACCACCACCACCACCATTACTATCACCGCCACTGTCACCACTGTCATCATCATCATTAAGTATAGGCGTCCAGCCTCTGGCCCCTTTGCTTTTGGCTCAGTTCTTGCGGCTGGAACGTGGCAGCGAGCCACGTTCCAGCCAATTTACTCATTACGCTAATTACTCATTAAGGGCTTGTTTTACGCAAAAAGTTTGTTGCACAGACCCCCATTGATTTTGACAGCACTATTAACATGTTAAATTTCAGCTCAATCCGACAATATTTAGGAGTAGTTATTAACTTTTTTGCTTAAACTTGGTTCCACTCCCCTTACGCGAATGGGTTTTATGGTAAGTAGCAGCTCGCTTCGCTCGCTGCCAATTATCACCACATTCACCACCACCACCACTGTCATCATCATTATCACCACCATCACCACCACCACCATTACTTTCACCGCCACTGTCACCACTGTCATCATCATCATCACCACCATTTTCATCACCACTGTCACCACCATCACCACCTCCATTATCACCAACACCACCACGCCATTATCACCATCATCACATATTTTCTCACAATATCACGGGGAATTCACACAATTATTCTATTAATTAATCCAGCTATTGAGGTATCTTTTATTTTCCTTAATTCATTTTGTGCATCCTTACAGCAGGACTGAGAATATACAGATTGCAAAAACAACATTTGTATTATAACACTGGTGAGTAATTGAGTCTGTGATGTTGGTCACTCGTTGGTGATTACAAGAGTTTTGATGATTATTTTGTTTTACAGGTTCGTCCAAGTCTTGTGAAACACTTCCGCCCGCACGTCACAGACCGTCCTGGTGCCATCGTCTCCAGAACAGTGATCTGTGGCAGTGGTAACTAGAGCGTTGTTTTGCCACCTTTGGGATGCAGGATTGCCTGGAAGGAAGTTTGCTTTCCATTAGTTGTCAGTCTTGTGTTTGAACATCGCCATTATCTACGATTAATTGTTGTTTCGTGGCGAATCTGGCAACGCAACGCATGCCTCATGGCTTCGAGTCAGGAAAGTTCACGGCCTTATTAAGTAAATAATTAGAATAAAAGTTATCTTTTGATAAGTATGATATGAAAGTAGCCATGTCACACCTCAATCATACTTAATACACATCAAAGGAACACTGCAGATATTTCAAATGATGTAAATGCTCGGCTACTCCCTCGAGCAATGCCACGAGCAAGACACGAAGCAGTCTTGCTTGTCACTGACTCGAGACTTCGATCTAGACTAGGAATATAATCTCAAAATTTTACATGAGGGGTAACGGTTTGTTACAAGCTGTCACCCATACTAGGATTGAACCATGACACCTCCTGAGCAAGATTAGCCTGGATGACACTTGATATTTTGATTTGGAACCTCACAGTGGGTTATTTTGTGAAAGAGGTCAATCGCGAAATATCTGATTATCTC
>JACEEZ010016754.1:12500-17149 GCA_016584305.1 Chionoecetes opilio
CAGGTGACGCCCCAGCACCCTTCCTCAGGCGCTACAAGCTCCCAGGGGACCCTCCTCATCCCTGGCTAGCTTCACTAGCGACCACGGCCAAGAGTCACTCTCCATTGGCTCCGTGGTCTCCAAGGGCGCCACACAACCCCCCCCCCTTTTCCCTGGGGGGTCGCCTCTGAGGTACCCGCGGCCAAGAGCCACACTCCATTGGCCCACGAGCTCCCCTCCTGCAGAAGCTGCTCCAGTTTCGCGGTGGATTGAAGGCGCCACGACCATCCTCCCGAAGGACCATGCCCTCCGCTGCAGAACGCCGGTGACGATGCGGCAGGACCTAGCAGCCACGCGCTGCGGCGGACACTGCTTGGTAGAAGGCACGTCGGTGTCTTCCTCCATCGTAACAGGCCTTTACTGCCACCTGCCCCAGCTTCGGCGGGGGGGGCCACCCCCTGCGCTCGCCATCCTCCTGCAGGCGTAGCATAGGCAGGTATAGGGCCTTCATCCTGGCCCTCCGAGGTCTTCGAGATCCCTGCTGGCTGCGCTGCTTCCCTCGTTGCCCACGCCTTCGGCCCTTCTTCAGCCGGGGCGGCCGGCCTGCCTTCAACCGTGGGTGTTTGGTCCGCACCTGCTGGAGTGTCAGGCCCCCGGGGGTACGGCCCTTCCCACATTCACCCCACCGGCGGTTCTTCAGCCGGTGCAGCAGGCCGCCCTTCATCCGTGGGGGTTTGGTCCGCACCTGCCGGAGTGTCAGGCCCCCGGGGGTACGGCCCTTCCCACATTCACCCCACCGGGGGGTCTTCAGCCGGTGCAGCAGGCCGCCCTTCAGCCGTGGGCGCGTGATCCGTCCCTGCCGGAGTAGCAAACCCTCAGCGCGGCCCTTCCCTCCTGAAGAAGGCAGAGCGGGGAGGCGAAGAGCGGAGAATGCGGCCGGCGCGCCGTTTGCCAGCGCAGCGGGAGGGGCACGCCAGGCCCTCGACGCCGCCTTTTCGTCACCTCCTGAAGAAGGCATGGCAGTGAGCACGCGCTTAGCCGCAACAGCCTCCGCTGCTGCGTCACAGGGGAGTAAGGACACCTCTTCACTGCTCCCTGCTGACGGCGCCGCCCTAGCTTCCACGCCCACATCCTCTGTAGGGGCGGCTCTTTGGGAGTTAGGCAGCTCTTCGTCGCTCCCTGCTGACGGCGCCGCCCTACCCTTCGTCAGGTCCTGTCCCGCGTAAGCCTGTACCTCGTGATTTAAGCCTCTCTTCGTTTTGTTTCTTAATTTCAAACTATGCTGTTCCATTTCTTTTCTCCTTTCACAATATCCTGTTCCAATTCCTTTCTCATTTCCCTTAAATTTTCATTTGTGTTAACCATTATTTCTCTCATTTTCCTTAAATTTTTCTCATTGTCTCTCCCCATTTCTCTCATGTCTCTCATCATTAGAAACGCGCCACGAGGCCATTCCTTAGTAACGTCACAAGGCTTCACGTCGCCTCCACCCCTGTTCTCCTCCCTATCCGCCATTTTAACCGCGTGGTGCACCACCATTACCGGCCTCAGGTTAATCTACTAAAAATCCCACCTCTGACACCAGTGTTACAAACCTTGCCGTCAGTAACTTCTCACTTCTAACTGACCAGTATTGTGCACCGCCCTCATAACCTCACAACACAAGACTTACCTGTCTTACTTTACCCCACACAAGGCGCGGTCACGTAACCCCTTTACTTCCCTACTTACAAGAGTCCGGTAGACTTACCAGGGCGAGTAACGGTAATGTACCACTTAGGCACTACATAAGGCGGATAAGGGAATGAATGAACACTCACTGTACTATTCCTACTTTACTACACAAAGATCACACAATAACACAACCTCCTGAAGGAGGCAGCCGAAGGAACAACATTCAGTTACACTGGTCCGTTTAACACAAAGGCTTACACACACGAGTACTGACGAGGTACGCTGGCCTAACGCGAGGCTCTCAGATTTCCCCTGACGAAGGCAAGGCGCCTTCAGGAGGCGCCGGCGTTCTGCTCCAACGCGACACCCTCTGCTCCTGTCTCCTGCCCAGACTATTCTCCCGCTAGCATCCCACTCCTCTGCCTATCTCCCCTCTATGTCTGCCACGCCTCCTACTCCAACCAATGACGTTCTAGCAAGCTCATGCCTGCTCCAATTACAATCAACGCCGGCAAACGACGTCACCCCCCTTTGTCTGTGTGCAGAGTGAACCCCCTCACGCGCCTCTAGGCACCCCGCTACCATGGCAACCGGCTCATCCGCGCACTCATACACACACTCACTCCCACACCTCGCTTCCCCCTTACCCAACAAATACAGCATAACGCCAACCGCGTAACAATATATATAAAATCTAAAAATTCAAAATATATATAAATATATAAATGTAAAAAAAATATTTAAAAAAAATAAAAAATTTATATTTATATAATAAAAAATATTAAAAAATAAATAAAAAAAAATGTATAAATAAAAAAAAATTAAAAAAATAAAAAATCTAAAACTATAAAATATATATATATATAAAAAATCAAATAATATTTCTTAAAAAATAATGATAATAATAAAAAATATATAAATATATAAACATAATATATGAAAAAATTAAATAAATAAAAATATAGAATAATTTTTTTTTTAAATAAAAATATATGCAAAATAAATAATATGGAAAACCAAAAAAATAACATATATACATAAATGAAGTTTAAAAAATTTAGGAATAATAAAAATACATATATATATGTATATATCAATTTAAAAAAATTAAAAATAAATGTAATATATATATTTTTTATTAAAAAAAATTATCTATCTATCTATCTATCTATCTATCTATCTATCTATCTATATATTTTTTTTTTTTTTTTTTTTTTGCAAAAGGGGGGGGGCATGGCCGCATGACCCCCCCCTCGATACGCCACCGATGGTGAGGGAAGCGGCCGTGGGCAGGAAGGGGGAGGAAAGGGAAGACATCATGACGGTATAACCTCTGACTTCTCGTATTGCGTGTTCACCCACGGTCTTGTCCACGCGAGCTGGACTGGCGATCACCAGGTTTACCCTCCTGGAAAGAGCTTGGCGCTCGTACTGACCGATCATTACCTACTAATGGTGCTAGTTTTATTTTGCGCAAACCAAAAAAAAAAAAAAATAGTATTTTATGGTTAAGGTTATGTTAGGTGTCATTTTTTTTTTTTTTTTTTTTTTTTTTTTCGGTTTGCGCAAAATAAAACTAGCACCATTAGAACAAGCACCTATTGTAGGCCAAGAAAAAGTAGTTGGTGTCTGAAAACGAACGTGAAACTCTTCCATATTAACCGATTGCCGTTTCTTAGCGGGCAATCGTAGCCTACCCCGTGGCTTTGTGGTTGTGTGATTGGTTCGTGTAGTATGCAGTATGACCGCGCAGTCCTCGTCCATTATAACCTACCATATCTAACAGTAAAGTCGCCAGGACAACGTTTTCTTTGTTTACAGCCGTGTGGTGGCGTTAATAGTTACATTTCTACATCCATGATTTCAGGACAGTTAGAAGGGGCTATCTGGAGAGTCTGTGTCATTTTGTGTCTTCATCTGTGTCATAGTAGGGCTATAAATGAACAAATGACAAAAATATCACCCGAGTGGCGACCAACAATAAGGTCGCCATCTAGTGTTTATTTACTGAGTGTCGTACCGCTGTCGTCGTCGCCCGAAAAAAAACGCGTACTGAAATTGTAAACCGTCTATACTTGCAGCTACAAAGCATAAAACAACGCTGAAACAGCAGATTATACAGTCATGATATAAACTACTGTGTATCATCTTCAGTGGCACAGACACAGCAGTAGTGATGCTATCATTCGTAATATATGGCGCCTGGCGACATTAGTGCAGCTGGCGACTATACTGTTATCTACGGTAGTGTTTTCCTGTGCAAAGCTCAAAAAAGTTTTGTTTTTTTGCAATTCAAGAGTGATAACAAATTTCTAAAAATACAATTTTTTGACGTTTTGAGTGGGAAAAAAACGGTTACTATTCCGCAGGAGTTGGCGGCTCCTCAGGCCTCGCAGCTTTTATAGGCAA
Organism: Chionoecetes opilio; assembly: GCA_016584305.1. Classification (NCBI taxonomy): domain Eukaryota; kingdom Metazoa; phylum Arthropoda; class Malacostraca; order Decapoda; family Majidae; genus Chionoecetes; species Chionoecetes opilio. Next base: position 16,563 of record JACEEZ010016754.1, read on the forward strand.
ATTTACGGTCTAGGTATTCCCGCGATTTCGAGGCTGAAACCTGTTTTCCTGAATAGTTTTGATGTGCTTTGAATGAATCTGGCATTCGTTTTTGCCGAAGTTAATTTTTGTTTATAGGTGTGGGGGTGCCCGCCCCGCCCCTCCCAGCCCGCCCCGCCCCTCCCAGCCCGCCCAGCCCCTCCCGGCCGCCCCGCCCAGCCCGCCCCGCCCCTCCCGGCCCGCCCCGCAAATCTTGTTCTGCTTTGCACTGCCGTAGTTTTGAACATTTTCTTTTTGTCTTGATATCTGTTAGCAGAGGTGGGCACTGGGCATGTAGTGCGGTACGGTACGGTAATGCTTTTCGTAATTCGTACCGCAGATAAATACAGTACCGTAATTCCGTTCCGTACCTGAATATTTGTATCGTGCAGTACTAGTACGATTAATTTCCGTACCGTGATTTCGAACTATTTTTCGTACCCAAAAACATTTGACTTTCATAAACAAAATCAATAATTGACAAAATTACTAATAATTTTCCATTGTGATTAATATACACACACTTTTCATTACCTACACACACATGATTCTACCATTTAGCTTTATAT
>JACEEZ010016756.1:0-11840 GCA_016584305.1 Chionoecetes opilio
TCCCTGAGCTTTGAACCCTGTCAGTGTCCCCTCACTCCACATGTATGTGCAAACGCTCTCAACTCCTCACCCTGAACGTCGCCACCTTTGACCTGCCCACCCTGCTGGCGGCGGCTGGCGTCCACCCCTCCCGGCAACACGCTGTCATCCGCCTCACCTGTGCCTTCCTGAGGAAGACGGGTCACTACAGGCCTGTGATAGCATCATAGGACATCACCAGGCTCATAGTGTTCCCCAAGGGATCCTCGCACCCCTAAAAACAACAACAAAGTTGACGTAAATGTCCACGGCGGGGTAGTTGATATTGGCGGTTGCCGGGACAGTAAAAAACTAAGTAGGATAAACGTCCGGGGGTGGGTAATGGCCTCGGACTGTTGCGATTCCCGGACCAGTGCTCCCCCCTATTAGTCCAGGAAAACGAGGGTTGTGTGTATATATATAAAAGGAAAAAAATTATAGGTGAATATGGACAATTTCTAAGTCATGCAAATATCAATAAACATAAGATAAATCATGTAAATAAATAAATCTACAGTAAAATTACATAATACAGTACTGTACAGGTGTAGTGTACAGCACTGTCAGTCCTACGTCTGGCAGCAGTATCATGATGGCGGAGATTTCCTCCTCCTTGGTGTTGGTTGTAGGGCTGTAAGGACCCCTTGAGGAGCCCTATGATCCCTGGTGATATCCTATGATGCAATGACAGGCGTGGTAGCTGACCTGTCTTCTTCAGGAAGGCACAGGTGAGGCAGATGACAGCGTGTTGTCCTGAGAGGTAGGCAGGGCGCCAGGCGGGGCAGGCCACTCGCAATCAGGGTGAGCAGGTTTTTACGTCTTATTACTAGTTATTATACATCGTCGTGATTATGGTGAGCTGTTATATACATGTGTCATTATTTAGGTCGGTGTAGTACCACGTGTCACCTTAAATAAGGGTGATTTAAAAATGTTGAGGTGGCGGGGTAGCTAGTGACGGGGAAACATTCTTGCCGTGGCCACCCCGTAACACTAACGGAAAAAGTGTGCGTGTAACACAACCTTTAAAGGCCGTGACAAACGTCTTGTTGACTTGTGATTGGTCGAGAAGTTTTAGAAACAGTTTGTCATTGGCTGGTGACTGATGACAAGTTTGATGACGTCATTACTCGTCCAAGCCAGTCAGGGCCTTCCTACCCGTTTACTACCTACCGAGGGCGGCTTGCTGGATACGGTAGTAAGGGCAGGTAATATCTAGGGTGTGGGAGAGTGGGTGGTAGCTGGAGATATCACCTCCGTTGCTGGATCTGGGCCCAAGGCGCAATAGCCACAGATCACTCGCCAATACAACTTTTAGACACAACAAAGAAACCACAATTACAGTATACAAACTATATCCTCAGTGATGGATCATAAAAGCTCTGGCTGGCTCCGAATACGAGAGGTTTTACTGTATTATTCTTATTTGTATCACTATCCTTATCAGTTTTAAATATAATTTTGAAATATCATTGTTAATTAATATCATTATAATAATTATTGTAATTACTATACGGAATCGTTCATATATTCCCATGAATACCCAAGTGTGTGGGTGTGCGTTGGCTCTCTCTCTCTCTCTCTCTCTTCCACCACACACAAAAACACACATAATAATACACACCGGGAGGGGTCACCCCTTTGGTCTCAGTGTCACAAATTATTTTGTTATGGCCATTATTTATCCCAAAACAAAATGTAAATATTTTAAGTTTTTTCTCACTTTGTCATGTCTGATGGGGGGGGAAACCCAGGTGCAATGTTCAATGGAAGAAGGAAGGGAGGGAAACACCCCAACTGGCTTTCCATCTCCTACAAGATCATTAATATTTAGCCCCTGAGCCATCACCTTATTAAAGTGTCATTAGTTGTGGGTGCAGGACTTAAAACCATAATTACCATTCATTAACACCTACTCCCAGACAAGCCACTATACTACCACCATTACTGCTCCTACATTACTACTGCTACCACGCTATCGTATTACCAGTAATAATGATTGTGATAAAAGTAAAGAGAAAAAATGATAATAGTCATAATTATAGCAATTATGATGATGATAATAATATAATAATAATAATAATATTGCTAATAATGTTAAGTAAGCGATAATAATATAATTTTGATAGTAGTAGTAATATTAGTAGTATAAGCAGTAATAGAGGTATAGTACAGGTTGCCCATCAATAATCCGGCAACCACGGGACCTTAGGGCTGCTAGATTTTCGAAAATTTCCCTATTATTGATGTTTTGTCCACTGACTCTATATATGCGGTATATATTGTAACAGAAAATTACTAAAAGTTCTTTAAAGAAAGAAAATTACACAAATGGCTTAGTTAGCTTTAAAATATATTAAACTAAAAAGATAGTATTCACACGACGCCATATTAGAGGCTCAACTTGTAAGCACCGCCGCCAGCTGGGTGGGCAGGTCAAGGTGGTGACGTTCAGGGACAGGGCGAGTAGTTGAGTGTAGCAGTACATGGTGTGAGTGGAAGTGCGGACACTGCAGCGAAAGTGTTCAATGTCTCTGGAACATTCCTACACCAGGGGCAGTGAGGGTCAGGGGACAGATTGAGTCGGTGAAGGTGAACCGTGAGTGTCGTGTGCCCCAGCGGAGGGGGGACTCTTTCTCTGCGATCGACAACAGCGCTTTTGGGGTTTTACGCCACTTTTATTGGGCCGAATCTATTGGGGCTAAAGGGCAGATTTTAACAATTACGGAAAATAAATGAGAAAATCTGTTTGCTTTTTTTTCTTCTCTTGTGACCTTTTCTGCTTAATTCGTTTTGTAGGTTGTCTGTCAAGCTCGAGCTCGAACCTGACACATATCTTCCTTCTTTGCCAAAAACAGTGGCGCGCCCTCCCAGTAAATTTGAAAGTGCGCTCCCGAAATTCATGCCGGAAAACTGATGGAACCGGAATATTTATTGCCCGGGTAGTGATGGTCAACCTGTAGTGATTAATTATCATAATTAAAATTAAAATTTTTCATCAATATTAATTATTAATATTATTATTTATACAAATTATTATTATCATTATTACTATTAGTAGTAGTAATAGTAAAGCAGTAGTAGTAGTATTGGTAAAAGTAGTAGTAATAGTAGTCGTAGTGTCATTATTATTGCCATCATTATAACTTGAATATTGTAGCAGTCAAAGCATTGTAAGTGCTTGTGGTAATGGTGAAAATCGTTTGAATTACTAATATCAATCATATCATTATCGTTATCATTATCAGCATTATTTTTATATCATTAACATCACTATCATAATTAATATCATTATTTCATTATTATAATTGTTTTATATATCATTATTGATATTATCTCTAGTATTATATGATTATTAACTTCATTATTTCCCATCATTACACAGAATCGATTCCCGCGTTGGCAATGAAATATTGTTGTTTTGAATCGTTCGTATATTTCCCCACTCTATGTGGGGTGTGGTTTTGTGTTTTGTGTGTGTGTGTGTGTGTGTTGTGTGTGTGTGTGTGTGTGTGTTTTGGTGTGGGGTTTTGTGTGTGTGTGGTAGGGATGAAAAAGGTGTGGATGTTTAGGGAAGAGGGAGGCTATTAGTCCAAGAGTTTTAGCTAAAACCCAGAAATTTTTGCCAACAAGCTGAAATGTTCAGGGTAGGTCCCAAAAACTGTGTAGAATCACATACTAAAAGTCCTCAAAAATCATTGGGGCTTGTCTCAAAATCCAAGAGGGCGTCCAAAATGGCTGCTGTTTCAATATTCTGAAAAACTTCGCTTCAGACAGGTTTTTAAAATACGAACAAAGTGTCCGAATATATTTTTTAAGGTACTGGGAATGCAATATATATTTGCAGGTTACCACACCCGGCAATATTTAATATGATACCCCAGTGCTGGGCACGCGATCCAAAAATAGGTGGTCCACTATCGCTATTCCCCGATCGAAAATTTTGGGGTTCCGTGGGTCGCGGAATATTTATTTAAGTTTGATTAAAAATTCCCCCGTTTGGTAATTGGGTAGGGGAAGTTTTTCTTCGAAGAAATAAAGCATTAAGCCATTATACCCATTAAGTAATAACTGTTAAGTCTTAACTTTAAGTGTATTAACCATTAACCTATTAAGTATTAACTAAGCAAAACAGAAGCAAAGTATTGATTGGACAATAGATATAAAAGTTGAAAAATTTATAAAGTACTTTCTTTATTGATAAAGTATTGTCTATCATTGCAAAATACAGAGCAAACACTAAACCCCTTAATAATTGTCTCTTAATCATTATTCATTATTCCAATAGTCATTAGAAGACAGTGTCTACTAATAAATAATGGTTTAATGAATAATGACTAGAGAGTAGACTCAGTAGAGTACACTAGACAACACTGGGCACTAGGCACTACTACAATGGGCACTAGGGCACTAGGCACTTAATAAATGTACTTTAAATTAAATAAGTTTTTTTAAGTCAAAATTTTGGATCGGGGGAAATAAAAATCACGGAATTAAAAGCAAAAAAAAATTCTGCGATCGCATTTGGGGGACGCAGAAATTAATTCAAAATTTTAAAAAAAAAATTCCGCGATCGATTTTTGGTAGTTCCGCGATCACGGAATCGCGGACTATAATTCCGCGACGCCCAGCACTGTGATACCCAAAAAAAGAAGGCAAACTTCGCTGAAACTACCGTATTTTCTACCACTTTTTCTTCCAAACAAGATATAAACAAATAAAAAGACAGTCATACATAACTAATTTTGATTTGTTCCATCTTTTTTTATTGTGCACACTTTTTATTTCATTGTTTTTTTGTAGTTTGGGGTCCATTTATCCCGGTTTGTCTTCACACCCTGGGTTCATGATTGCTTGAAGCGTCATCGTTGACCATCTAAAAACCCCGGTCTGTGTTGGTTGCACTTGAACGCTACATTTCTTCACATCGAAATACAATAAACCAAGTTTTTTTGTCCCAAAATAACAGTCATGGTATTGCATCTATCCTGTTTGCATCCCAGACAAGTTGGGTTGGGGGTGGGGTTTCCGGGGTGTTTCAAATTAAAGTTTTTCTATGGCACAGAATTTCTTTTGTGACCCGATCCAAACCCTGTTGGAGGCAGACTATTGCCCATAAATTCTGAACAGTAATAATACGTACGGTATAAATGCTGCTTTGCAACAGGCTCGTTGAAGGTAAGTCGATAGTTGAAATAATTTAACTCAAGGAAATTCGAAATTATTTGGCAGCTTTGTACCGATGCGGAATTAATCTAGGAAATTTAGTTTGCTCGCACCATACAGGCTTCGAAACTAAAGTTTCATTCAACCCCTTTTTCACGTCTCCTTGGTGCGTTGTTTTCCTTGGTTGGTAAGGTTCCGATGTCCGCATGTCCGCTTAACCGGGTAGCGGGGTGGTTAGCGTCTCCGCTGGCGTTCTCGGTGACCCGAATTCGATTTCCCGAAGAAACCCAAAACCTTTTTCTGCAACCGTGTTTGGCCTAAAACACCAAAGCCCTCCCATCAACTCTAAAACATTCGGTTGCGAGTGCATTGAGGACACAGGGGGGCGCATGAGCTTAATACAGGCCGGGATAAAGAAATTGCCTTGGGCCAAAACCCGACCCGGGCGGAGGGCACCCAAAATGTATACGCCTTAAAGTATCGTCCAGACCCAATTTTGTTTTGCCTAAATTGTTGAATGTACATTCAAAACACTTAATCACCAAAAATAAATTATTTCCAGCCTTATTTCCCTAAAAACCAAGACTTTTGTAAAAAATTGCGAAAAAAATGTTTTTTCCCTCCAACAGTTTATCCTATATTATGGACGTCACAAAAAGGGACGTCCAATGTAAAAACACTCGTCTGCCTCTGTGGAAATGTCAGCCAAATGTTATGTAAAGGGCGATTGTAACTTAGTGTCAGACAGTGAATTTTTTCTTTGATAATCTAGAGTTGATGCTTTTAAACTGAGACCGAAACTAAAAAACGCTGCTCGGGGTATAGAGGAAAACAACAGATTGTATTTGGAGCCAACTGAGACCACGAGGACATCTGGTGCCGGCCCAACCCATATGTTTGGCCAGAGTAGGGGGGGATTAACAGGTGTTACGAGGCCTTGCTGAGTTCAACACTACTACACAAAACACACAACTACTACACCACAACACAAACAAAACACTATAATACACAACACACACCACACACACACAACAACACTACTACACAACACAAAAACTACTACACACCACACAAGCACTTACACACCCACACACACAACCTACCACCACACACACCACAAAACTAAAACACCACAACATTACTACCACACCCCACACAAAAACTACTAATACCCACACACACACAAACACTACACACAACACAAACATTACTAAAACCACACAAACACTTTATACAATACACACACACACACTACTAACGCACACACACAAACAAACTACTACCACACACACACAACACTACTACACACACCAAACTCTACACACACACACACAAAAACTACCACAACACCACACTCAAAAACTATACACCAACACACGCAACACTACTACAACACAACAACCATATACAAAAAAAACACTACTACACACACACACACACTACTACGCCACAAAAAATACTACGCACACACACAAAACACTACTCGCACACACAAAAACCCACACACACACAAACACTACTCACACCACACAAACACTACACACACACACCACAAAACTACTTAAAACACCACAAACCTACTACACACACAAAACAACACTACTACACACACACACAACACTACTACCACACAAAAAAAAAAACCAAATACTACGCACACACCACAAACACAAACACACTAACACCACAAAACAGACACACACCAACACACCAAACCTACCACACACCACCACTAAAACAAAAACTAACACCACACACACGCAAACACTACTTACACACACACAACCTACTACACAAAACAAACACTACTACAAAACACACACACACTACTACGCACACAAACAATATACCACACCACACAAACTACACGCACACACAAAAACACACAAAACAAACCACTACTCACACACACACAAAACTACTCACACACCACAAACCTACACCACACCCCAAACACTACAACACCACAAAACACAAACACATACCCCAACACACCCCAAAAACTACTACACACACACACAACACTACTACGCACACACAACAAAAACAAACCACTACAACACCACAAACACTACTACACCCCCACAAACACAAACACTACTCACACATACAACAACACTCTACACACACACACAGCAGCCGGAAGAGTGCCTCCCCTTTTCTATGTCCCGAGCCCTGGCGCATCGTCTGCCAGTGCCATTTTAGTTTCGTTTTCGAAGCTCGGGGAATTTTTCAGATTTTTTATTGCGATTATTCAAAAAAAACGGCTGCTGGATGGGAAGAAAATTTAACAAAATATTGGTTGAAAAACTCGATATGGCTATATCTAAATACATCAATCAGGATGATGAATTGTCCCGGAGATTCCTTTAAGGAACCCTCCAGAGCCCACCACCGAGCCCGGTCACCACTGCCTACAGGCCTATAGGCACCAAAAAAAAAAAAAAAAAAATCTTTTTCGCGTTTCGTTTGGGCCATGTTAAAGCGTTACGCTTGTACGCTGCCCTGCCGATAGATTGCAGCAAAACCCTATCACCGCTTGATCCGAGAAATTTGCACTCCAGAATTTAAAACCTGATGGCGAATGGTAAATTACCTTCCCGTAAACAGAGTGTACTCTTCTTCACTTGTTTCCTCCAGACTTTCTTCTGTTGTCAAAAAAAACCTGGCAGACTTGCGTATGAAGATGTCCTGCAGTTGAAAAGTGGAATCTTCCCTTCCAGGGCTGAGATAAAGCTCCAGTCCCCGCCCTCTTAGCACCCTGAATCTTTAAAGAGCCACTTGCCTGATATCCCTGCCCCACCCTATCCGGTTCTCCTTTATGATTTGGGTAGCTGGTCTAGGATTTTTGGGAAATGGTAGGGGCTCAACAGCTTGAATATTCATCCTCAGCTCATCAGAAAGCTTTTCTGTCGGTTTAAAAAGGGGGCCCTGTGCGGTTCTCCAAGGTTTTTTGTAAGCCATCCAAAGGTGCCAGTTGATCCAAAAGACACTTATGGGGACAGCTGAGCTGAGAAAATGACCAATGCAATGCTCAGGGATCCTTTTACCAATAGTTCCCCCAAAAAGCTCTCCCCCCAGTCCACTCCCCCTTCATACCTGACCCATGCTCCCCCAATACGACATGAAAAATGAAATCCACCTAGTGGGGGACAAAAACCCCTGAAAAACCCCTTAAAGAAGCTACATCTCTGCATTCTGATGTACAAGGTGGTCGAATGTGCAGTACATATCCTAAACCCCCATGTTTTCACACTTTTCTTTTGCGAAGCATAATGCAGTGAAAAGGTAGTGCTTAAATTTGAGGAATCCAATTTATGAAGGATGTTTTCTATCCTGGTCCTCTATTTTTTGGTCACCCTGCATGCCACTTTCATGAAGCCGCTCCATTAGGACAAGGTGACATTTCCATGATACAGCTAAGGCCCAGGGGTAGTCCAAACGCAGTTGTGAGTGCAGAGACTAAAGCGGCTGGTCAGGAATCATCGGGGATGTATTACTCAGATTGTAGGCGGGGGAAATTCGGCTTCATGATTTTTTCCTTGGGGGATGTTTCCCAAAGGCTCCTGCTAATTCAGGAAATGATACTTTCACTTTGAGTTTGATTGGTGGGGTACCCGTTTTCCCGGGTGGAGTTACACAAGCAATCCCCACCCTTTATATGGAAAGGCATTGTGACCACTAACATACTCATACTTTAAAAAATCTGCATTGTCGAAGAAAAACTTTGTGAAACCATTCAAGTGTTAAGATGCTTCACCTGTTTGTCATAGGGGGATGTTCTAACCTCTGGACCTCCTTGTGTCTCTGTAAAAAAATAAAAACTCAAGATTTTATCAGCTCATGGGAACGTAAATTGCAATGAATGTACACAGTTATTTCAAGGAGGAAGGTGAAAAAGGATCGCGGGGTCCTTCTGAAATTTTTGCTGGGCTTGGGTTTACATTTTTTTTGTGAACTTTTTGATTTCCATCCCCCCTTGCCATCCACGACTTTGTCCAGAAACTTTTCAAAGAACTGGGTTCAGTGTTTTCCATTGTTGGTTGTTTCAAGGTTTGTGAATTTATCGCAGTCGTACACTTCATTCTGATATCATTTTTAAAGAGGAAGAGCCCCTGTCAATGATACGGGGCCTTGTTGTCCTTTCTCAACACTTTTCAGTGATCCATCTGTCCCTGGGAGAACCTTGTGTGCCGAATTGCAGATTTAGTCTTTAGGTGTTTCAAATATAAAACCCCAGCCATGTAGATACTGGCAATTTTTATCTGAGGTTTTTTGTGTGAAAACTGACCTCATCGTGATAATCAAGAAACTCACTAGCTTATTGAATCTTTAATCCACTCTAAAGATAAAAAAGCTGCAACATTGGGAATTCATGGTTCCGATATCGGAGGGAAATTTTCGCTAAGTAGCTTTCTAAATGTACCCTTTTTTCGCCAAAAATTCGAAAATTTGGTTGTTTCCCCCAAATTAAAAAGCATTTTTCCCAATATTTGGATCACCTAAATCCTAGAAATCATTTTTAATGTGTTCCTAGAAACCTTGCAAAAACATACCAAGTGCTTTTTTTCATTTTTTCTAACCTTCTAAAAAAGTTATGTGAAAATTTTAAAATTACCTTTTTTGAAAACCCCTCTTAAATTTTTTAAAAAAAGCCAAGGGGGAATTTTTTAGGTTTTTGTATGGATTCCACACCAGTCGGGACCCACTCGGAAATTTTCAGCTTGTTGCCAAAACTTCCCGGTTTGGGGCCCATTTTTTGGGGTAATGCTCTTGACTATATGGTGGGGCAGGAGGGGGAGGACTCAAGGGAAACGACAGGTCGGGAAGTGTGAAAAAGGTTGGATTTAAGGGGGGGGTGGGGGCGGATCTCCAAGAGGGACTGACGAACCTTGAGACAAAGAAGGATTATGGAAATGTGGCCTGCCTCGCCCCAATGAACGAACTCTTCTGAGTGACTGTACCATTCCTCCGACGGAAAAGGGGCTGGTCGCCCTATCTGGAAAGGGAAGGGACCCCGGCTGCAAAAAATTACTGCGGTATTACATGCTCCGTGCGAGGCAAGGGGCTTGCCCTCTATTGCTGACATGATCTGCACTCCGAGTATCTCTGAAACATCAAGGGACCTCAACGTCTGGGTTCACGCCGGGAAGTCAAAAACGGACCGTATCCTAGCGCTTTTGTGTCCTGGTGGAACGCCGACGTAGTTTCGAAAGGGGGTGCTTTCAGCCTATGTTATATCAAAAAGGCATTTGACCGGCTCGTGATCACTCTGGGACTTTTTTGGGGATTCGCGGGATTCCCCGAAGGGGCTATTGGTTTGATAACTGGGCTGCATTCTGGGACTGAGTGCTGTGAAGTGTGGGGGAGGTGTATCAGCTTCTTTCCTGTTAATACAGGAGTGGGGCAAGGGTGCGTCCTTGCCCCATCACTTTTTCAAGCACTTGTATGGACTGGGTATTGGACAAAGTTGTAGATCAAAGTGATTGGGGAGCATCCGTCGGCAACACCAAGACACTGATCTTAGTTTTTCCCGATGATGCAGTAATCTTTTGGCTGAGTCGCTGGAGGTCCTGGTGATGGCTCCGGGGCGCTGCACGAGGAGGCAAAGCCTTTTGGTACTTGAGATTCCTGGCTTAAGACCAAGGTCCAGGTGTTTGGAGACTTACTAGATGAAAAAATACAGTCTGTTCATGCGTGCAGTAAGGACATTGAGATCTTGGAAAGTTACCCATACCTTGGTAGCGCAGTCCATAATGAAGGCAGGTCACGTCAAGAAGTCTTACAGGGATTGGCATAGCCCACGGTGTTATGGACTCGCTCAGCGTGAGTATTTGGCGTTGTCCGGTAAACCCGTGCAGGAGGACAAAGATCCGGATCTTCAAATCGCTTGTGATCCCTGTCTTACTCTATGGTTGTGAGACATGGGCATTAAAAAGTGACTTGAAGAGACGAATTAATGCCTTCGTAATAAGTGTCTTCGCAGATCCCGGAGTATCGCTGGGATAATTTTGTGTAAAACAGCGATTGCACCCGTGAGACTGAATTGAGGCCTATTACCTGCATAGTCCGTCAGCGGCCAACTCGGCTATTTTGGGCATGTGGCACGCTACCCTGAAACCGATCCTTCCCATCGGGGTTGTATCTGTTTAAAGAGACAATCCGGTGTGGAGGAGGGGGCAAGGGGGCGCCCACAAGGCTCGTGGCTGGGGCAAGTTGATGTTTTCTTGTCGGGGCTGCTTGGTATGGGAAAGGAGCCTGCATGGGGACTCGCGTGTGGTGACTCCCAGGGGGTGGCGTCATAGGGTGGGCAAGGCGACGCGCCCCCGCGTATGCCCCCAATGATGATAGATTGATATCATGGAAAATTGGTTTGAAGAAATAGTAATTGAAATTATGCTCTAACTCTTGCATGTTCTGATAGACTCTTAAGGAAGTATTAACGTCAAAAATGTTTGGGTGAATATGTTTCTCCATTGATACTGTAAGACTATAGATGTTCGCAAAAAGGTAGTATGATTTCTTATTCTTAAAAACCATGATTAACCGGTAATTTTGGATCAATTTTGGCCTCCAAGAAAATTTTAAATAAACAATAAACACGACGGGTCCACGGCCCTGCCGCTGCCTTTTAAAGTAAAACGAGTGTGGGACTA
>JACEEZ010016757.1:0-28047 GCA_016584305.1 Chionoecetes opilio
AACAGAAAGCAGATTTCAGGATTAGACACTTGCCATGAACAGAAGCAGATTTCAGGCACTTCAAACACTGAAATGACATGCAAAGCAGATTTCAGGCAATAAAGACACTTTCAATAGAAGGACACAGTTTCATGCTCTGGTGCATTACTTGAAACACTAAACACAATATATGCATACATGCTGCATAACTGAAAGCACTCCTAACCCACCACCAAAAAACTCATAAATAAGAGGTAATATTATGCACCAACCTGTCCGTTGGTATCAGGTTTCAGCTGAAAAAAATGTGAGGCGTTTGTTAGTGTTTCAATTTCAGTATCTTCTTATTTTTTCTTTAGTACCTAAACCCGAACAATTTCTCCACTTGTATGTAAAATATTCTCATTTTTATATTAATGAAATGAAACTTGGGATATAGATGGGTGGAATATAGTTGTAGGGGAGCAGAAAATGTGTGGTTTTAATTTTTCCAATAGCGTATGGTTGACTCTGTTGCCCAACATAGCCTTCTCCATAACACTAGACAGTTTTTTTTCTATTGCTGCAAAATGTTTGATTGCACTGTCTGTTGCAATGTTGATCACACAGCCCCCCAAATGTAGAGTGTGGTGTTTTAGTTTCTGCTTTAAAATGCATGAATAATTTTGCATTGCTGTCAAGCATCTTAGTAGAGGAACCTACCATTGAGCCCGTGACCAATTTCTCCTGATCAAGGTTTGAAGGTGGTTTTTAAATGACTTGAGGATACTTAACAAAAGAAGCCCCCATGTCCCTCGCAAAATAGCGGGCTAACTCTCCACTAGGGGGCAAAATCCTAGATGGCCGCCGTGAAAACTAGATTTGTCATATCTTCACTCATTTAATAGCTATTGATATGTTTTTGGTGTTTAAATGTATGTTTCTTACGTCAAGGAAAGCAATAAAGACATAATAAAGTGGATTTGTGGACAAAAAGTCATTGTAATTGAATATTTTATAAACAAATGAACACGAAAAATGTCAATAATCGTCAATAATCGTATCAAGCATATTTACTCATTGACTTACAGTTAAATTTATTAAGATATGATTGCCTTATTGTCCAAGCGAGCGAAGCAAGCTTGGACACCTATTTCAGCCGAATTCATTCTTTGGTACTAAATAGATTGGTGAATCTGTCATATAGGCTTGTAAAATGTTTACTCCACGAATGGGGGCAAGGTCTAGAGTGCATATTGGCTTATAAAATGTTTAGTCCACGAATGGGGGCAAGGTCTAGAGTGGATATAGGCTTGTAAAATGATTACTCCATGAATGGGGGCAAGGTCTAGAGCGCATATTGGCTTGTAAAATGTTAACTCCACGAATGGGGGCAAGGTCTAGAGTGCATATAGGCCTGTAAAATGTTTACTCCACGAATAGCTTTTCTTTTCTTTGTAAAAAGTAAAGAAAATAAAGAAGGGGATAGTGAAGGTTAGGTTGGGTTAGGTCAGGTTGTAATAGAAGTATTTTAAGGTGAGGGTATTTAAAAAATTGACTTTAGCCTGTGCGAGCTTGGACACGTTCCACATCTTTAGTGTGGACGTCTATTTCCTAGTTATCATCTTTTTAATGACATGTCCTTTTGTTTACAGATTAGAAGATGTCGAGACCACCACAGAAAAGTCGAAAGCGGAGGAGTGATGATTCAGCCATTGGTTCCTGTATCTTGTGTCTTCTTGATTGAGATGAAGATCGGAACAACACAAACCTAGATGCCTGGAACAATCTTAAGGAGCATGCAAAGCAATGGGTAGGGCTGGATATCTTTGGTTCAGTGTATGATGAAGTTGTCTTGGAAAATGGATCGAATGGTGTGTACTTTCATCAAAATTGTAAGCTGAACTTGTTCAATAGTAGAAAACTGAAGCAAGCCCTGCGTCGAAAAGAGAAATGCCATGCTGAAAATGTAGGAACTGCAGCACAGATGCAAACTGACCCCTCGTCAAGTCAAGGTCCAATTGAAACTGGTACAAGACAAACACGTTCGATCACAGGTTTAGTACATGACAAGAACCTATGCATATGGTGTATGAAACCTGAAGACCAGAACCATCGCGGAAGAGACAAGTGGCATATCATGCAACAGCTGAATTCATGGTATGCCTTCAAAAGTCACACTATGTACTTAGAAGATCTTACCATGAGAGAACGGCTGTTGACCTTTATTGAGTCTACTTCAGACCCATTTGCAGTTGAAATCCGTTATCACCGAACATGTTGGGTAAAGTACATATCAGCCACATCAGATACAGGAAAAGATGATCCCAATAGTAGAGGACCCTACCATTGAGTCCGTGACCAATTTCTCCTGATCAAGGTTTGAAGGTGGTTTTTAAATGACTTGAGGATACTTAACAAAAGAAGCCCCCATGTCCCTCGCAAAATAGCGGGCCAACTCTCCACTAGGGGGCAAAATCCTAGATGGCCGCCGTGAAAACTAGATTTGTCATATCTTCACTCATTTAATAGCTATTGATATGTTTTTGGTGTTTAAATGTATGTTTCTTACGTCAAGGAAAGCAATAAAGACATAATAAAGTGGATTTGTGGACAAAAAGTCATTGTAATTGAATATTTTATAAACAAATGAACACGAAAAATGTCAATAATCGTCAATAATCGTATCAAGCATATTTACTCATTGACTTACAGTTAAATTTATTAAGATATGATTGCCTTATTGTCCAAGCGAGCGAAGCAAGCTTGGACACCTATTTCAGCCGAATTCATTCTTTGGTACTAAATAGATTGGTGAATCTGTCATATAGGCTTGTAAAATGTTTACTCCACGAATGGGGGCAAGGTCTAGAGTGCATATTGGCTTATAAAATGTTTAGTCCACGAATGGGGGCAAGGTCTAGAGTGGATATAGGCTTGTAAAATGATTACTCCATGAATGGGGGCAAGGTCTAGAGCGCATATTGGCTTGTAAAATGTTAACTCCACGAATGGGGGCAAGGTCTAGAGTGCATATAGGCCTGTAAAATGTTTACTCCACGAATGGCTTTTCTTTTCTTTGTAAAAAGTAAAGAAAATAAAGAAGGGGATAGTGAAGGTTAGGTTGGGTTAGGTCAGGTTGTAATAGAAGTATTTTAAGGTGAGGGTATTTAAAAAGTTGACTTTAGCCTGTGCGAGCTTGGACACGTTCCACATCTTTAGTGTGGACGTCTATTTCCTAGTTATCATCTTTTTAATAACATGTCCTTTTGTTTACAGATTGGAAGATGTCGAGACCACCACAGAAAAGTCGAAAGCGGAGGAGTGAAGATTCAGCCATTGGTTCCTGTATCTTGTGTCATCTTGATTGTGATGAAAATCGGAACAACACAAACCTAGATGGCTGGAACAATCTTAAGGAGCATGCAAATCAATGGGTAGGGCTGGATATTTTTGGTTCAGTGTATGATGAAGTTGTCTGGGAAAATGGATCGAATGGTGTCTACTTCCATCAAAATTGTAAGCTGAACTTGTTCAATAGTAGAAAACTGAAGCAAGCCCCGAGTCGAAAGGAGAAATGCCATGCTGAAAATGTAGGAACTGCAGCACAGATGCAAACTGACCGTCGTCAAGTCAAGGTCCAATTGAAACTGGTACAAAACAAACACGTTCGATCACAGGTTTAGTACATGACAAGAACCTATGCATATGGTGTATGAAACCTGAAGACCAGAAACATCGCGGAAGAGACAAGTGGCATATCAGGCAACAGCTGAATGCATGGTATGCCTTCAAAAGCCACACTGTGTACTTAGAAGATCTTACCATGAGAGAACGGCTGTTGACCTTTATTGAGTCAACTTCAGACCCATTTGCAGTTGAAATCCCTTATCACCGAACATGTTGGGTAAAGTACATATCAGCCACCTCAGATACAGGAAAAGAAGATCCCAATCTTCATCTGCAGCATGTGCATTTATCAGAAGTGAAAGAAATGTGGTTCAAACATATTCGAAATGTTGTGCAGGAGCAGCATGAACTTTGCCCATTACAGAGCCTTCTTCAAGATTATATTCAGATGCTGCGTAATTTTGGAATGAATGTTGGAGTGGTGAAATCATGCACCATCAAAACTATGATACAGGAAGAATTTAACGATCGCATAGGCTTTCATGAACGATACCAGAAGAGCCACAGTGCATTGGTTTATGATACCTATTCTGGGGGTAGTTATGCAGAAGCTGCTATCAACTGCTGGGGTGTAACTGACGACCAACTGATTTCGACCGTAGCACAACGGATCAATGCACATGCATCACAGGCACAAGTGATGTCATGGCCACCTCATGTCGATGAATTGGTGGACTCAGAGGACTCGGACGAGCTCTTGTACAAATTTGTAACCTTGTTGAAGAAGCCAAGGGCTGGTGAAGACCAAAATGACCTGGCAGTTTTGGCACTGACATATCTGCTAACTTCATACATAACGGGGAAACAAACATCATTCAAGGTGAAGCTGGCAGTGACGCTATATGGCCTGACTCGAAGTCGAGAAATAATTGACTTGATGCATAAGTTTTTTCTTGGAATCAGCTACAAGGATGTTCTGAATCTTTATGATGCGTGGGCCAAGTTTGACATCGAAACAAATAGAGCATGTCCTGATGAGCTTGCCATGAGCCAACCAGGTACAGCAGTTATGGACAATGATGACTTCAAAGACGATACTCTGACTGGAGCAAACACATCTCATCGAACCAATGTCATGTTTGTCCAGCCACAAACTTTGGTGGAGACTTCTGCTGTTTCACGTCACTCTCTGAGCATTCCCACAACCGACGATATGAAAGCCCTGTGTGCTTCTCAACCACTTGTACAGCCATACAAAACAGTTCAATGTGGTACACCAAGCATAAGACTAGCAGCGAATATAGACGCCCCATATGAAACAAATATGCAGCGTAAGAGAAGCTTTATTCATGTATTGGCACGTCTTGATGAGAATATGAAGCCCAGAGTAGTTTCTGAACAAACCGTGGGTGCCGTTGCAGGATTCCAAGCCTCTGTTCAGCCTTCAGTGGTGAAGAGCAAACCCTATTATTTCCTGACATTCCCAGATCCACCACATAAATCAGTGGTTCATGAAGTGATGAAGAGATTAGTACTTGTAGCCATAGCCAAGAACATGCCATTCATACAGCTAGTTGGTGATCAGCCTGTATCAGTTCTGGTATCGTTCATGAAAGCCTATGCGATCGTGAAATTCTTCCTGTATCATAGTTTTGATGGTGCATGATTTCACCACTCCAACATTCATTCCAAAATTACGCAGCATCTGAATATAATCTTGAAGAAGGCTCTGTAATGGGCAAAGTTCATGCTGCTCCTGCACAACATTTCGAATATGTTTGAACCACATTTCTTTCACTTCTGATAAATGCACATGCTGCAGATGAAGATTGGGATCTTCTTTTCCTGTATCTGAGGTGGCTGATATGTACTTTACCCAACATGTTCGGTGATAAGGGATTTCAACTGCAAATGGGTCTGAAGTTGACTCAATAAAGGTCAACAGCCGTTCTCTCATGGTAAGATCTTCTAAGTACACAGTGTGGCTTTTGAAGGCATACCATGCATTCAGCTGTTGCCTGATATGCCACTTGTCTCTTCCGCGATGTTTCTGGTCTTCAGGTTTCATACACCATATGCATAGGTTCTTGTCATGTACTAAAACTGTGATCGAACGTGTTTGTCTTGTACCAGTTTCAATAGGACCTTGACTTGACGGTCAGTTTGCATCTGTGCTGCAGTTCTTACATTTTCAGCATGGCATTTCTCTTTTCGACTCAGGGCTTGCTTCAGTTTTCTACTATTGAACAAGTTCAGCTTACAATTTTGATGGAAGTAGACACCATTCGATCCATTTTCCCAGACAACTTCATCATACACTGAACCAAAAATATCCAGCCCTACCCATTGATTTGCATGCTCCTTAAGATTGTTCCAGCCATCTAGGTTTGTGTTGTTCCGATTTTCATCACAATCAAGATGACACAAGATACAGGAACCAATGGCTGAATCTTCACTCCTCCGCTTTCGACTTTTCTGTGGTGGTCTCGACATCTTCCAATCTGTAAACAAAAGGACATGTTATTAAAAAGAAGATAATAAGGCAATCATATCTTAATAAATTTAACTGTAAATCAATGAGTAAATATGCTGGATACGATTATTGACGATTATTGACATTTTTCGTGTTCTTTTTTTAATAAAATACTCAATTACAATGACTTTTTGTCCACAAATCCACTCTATGATGTCTTTATTGCTTTCCTTGCCCTAAAAAACATACATTTTGATACCAAGAACATATAAATCGCTATTAAATGAGTGAAAATATGACAAATCTAGTTTTCACGGTGGCCATCTTGGATTTTGCCCCCTGGCGGAGTTAGCCCGCACTTTTGCGAGGGATATGGGGGCTTATTTTGTTCAGTTCCCTAAAGTCATTTAAAAACCACCTTCAAACCTTGATCAGGTGAAATTGGTCACGGGCTCAATGGTAGGGTCCTCTACTATCTGGCTGTCATCAATCAAAAAGTCCATATATACTTGACAATCATGTCTATTCAATTTTTTTTTACATGTCCAGTGTCCACCCAACTATGTACACCAGAGCATTTTTTTCTGAGACACTCATGTCATCAAGCAGTTGGTCTTCCTGTTCTGTTTCACTATCAGAATCTGGGGGCATGGGAACTTCTGATTCCCAATTTGAGTTTTCGACAGGGAACTGTCACTCATCTACTTCATAATTACCGGATGTTGGACCTTGCAAAAGTTCATTGGTCACCACAGAGTTAAGACCTTTAATAAAAAATTGAAACACACTGGGATGGTCACAATTCCTATCCATTCCTCAATTTGGAAAACAGGTTTTCCAGACGTCCTGTTTTAAGTCGACGGCTGGGGAATATACTTCAAAATTAAGACTTAAACATCTTGCCACAAAGTCTTGAGGGATGTTAAGTTGACTAGCCAGCCATCTATACAGTGAATACTAAATATGTACACGAGGTGATGCACAAACTTCCCATGACTCTATGTATGATTTTATATTATTGATAAACGCAAAGGGACAAGACTGTGAAGTTAAACCCCCCCAATTTCTATGAAATGAAATCAAACTGAACTATTAAACAGTAAAAACAGTCTATCCACCTCATACACAAAGTCTGCTGTATAAACAGTGTCTGTGGAAGCAGGCCTGTGATGGAATGTGTATAATGCCTGCTGCTTACTGTACGACTCAAAACTTGTTGGCAAGATTGACACGCATCTTTAAAAAGCCTTCTTCACACATATGCCAAAGAGGTTAATTTTAGTGCAAGTCTAAGCTTTTGAGCATGGTCAGTCAAATATAAAAAATTAATATGTTCCATGAAATTACATTCCCCAAATTCTGATGTTGTACTTTAAAGTGGTTTCTGATGCTTTTCAAAGATGGGGAGAGTCATAGAAAAAATGTGCTTTCTCACCATCAACATCAAAGGTAGGATTATCCTGTGCCCATGCCAAGAGTCCGAAACACAGAACGATGCACTCCATCCTGATCACAAACTGTGAAAAACTACTTTAAACCCTGTTTCTTTAACTTTCCTACCTGACATCTCATATAGTTCCCTCATTTTACAACTATTATCCCTCCCGAATATAAAAAATACCCTAAAATAATTTTCCATTTCCTAACCAACCCTCTGATCATAAAGACAAGTGCATGGTTTGTTTGTTTCAAATTTTTGCCATGTTCTCCAAAGCCCTCCCTACCAATGATGGAGTCGAGCCTGGTCAAAATGAAGAGATTCTTTAAGGCTCATTGCATCAAATACAATACCACAGAGATTCATTTCTTTTGGCAAGGTCTGTGCTCTCTTCTTCAGCACTGCCAGAGTATGTTTGCTCCAGCCAGTATTCATCCCAGATCCTTTTTAGCCAAGAATGCAAAGTTGAAAGTGAAAGGAGGGAAAAAACAGATCTTAAAAATCTGTATGCTTTGGGGCTGTGAAAAGGCTAACGCAAATTTCATCTCATGCACCCCATATCTGAATCCTTTATTTTTTGTTAAGCTGTGCAACAACTGTGTCCTGAAAAATTCACACCCTTATGGGTCTAAGTATTTGGCTGCACCCTTCATTAGTTGGTGGGGCATCTTGCAGACAGCTCTTTTGGCTGCATGCAGACGATTACGCAGTCTGCGTGTTGTGGACTGCAGCAATTTAATTTTTTTGACCCCTGTAAAATAAAATATAGTCAATGTCACACAGATGAATATATCAAATAATAGCAATAATGTGCTGGTGTGTATATATGCTTCCTTGGTGTATATACAGTATACACACACACATACATACAAGAAATATATATATATAATATATATATTATATATATATAATATATATATATATATATATATAAACTTTTATATATTTTATATTTTATATTTTATATATATATATTATATATATAATATATATATATATATATATAATTTTATATATATATATATTATATATATATATATATATATATATATAATATATATATTATCACAGGGTAGAAGGATATGATTCAATATTATTTCTTTAAGTGATGACTTCTTACAATGATAACTAAGGGAGATACCCCTGTTTTCATATCAGTGATCATCCATAATCACCAACTAAAGTTGTTCATAAAGAAATAAGGCATTTTCAATCCATTAATCATGAGTTATATGAAATACATTCCCAGAGAGACACACTAAAGGAGTGTCTACAAAAATTCTTCAGTTTTGTTCAGGAGAGCAGTGTCATTTTATTTGGGGGCCTATACACTAATTTCTTCACCATAGGTTCTTCAAAAACCATAGATTATGTAAATTATATCAACAATGGCTATGTCATTACTTTGCCAATTATTCCTATCTTTTTATCCAAAATTTTCTATATAATGTACTTTTTGACAGGTTGTGGCTCCTCAACAGTGGGACAGGACACCAAAATTATTCCCCAGCCAGGGCAATCAACCCATTGGCCTCTCCCCTAACACCCAAAAAAAAAAACCAAACCATGTAAGTGCTGTCACAATTTGAAATTGTCCACAGAATAACAAAGGGTGACAGGAGTCAGAGATTGTCAGGGCAACAGAAGTTGTGTGTACAATTCTTTTCTTTTCCCGTCAGACTTTTACTGTGTTTGTGTCATGTTGTATATAATATTGTTTGCTTTCATAATATAGTCCAAAATTGCAAATAGTGAATTTTATTGACTTTTCAGGGGTGAATGAAAAAGAGCTCATCACAATCTGGTGTCATAACCACATATATGTTGCTAATGCTATGAATACATTTTGCCTTTCAAATCACCTCATAAAAAGACATCATACAAGGGGAAAGAACATGGTAGGCCATGGTATTGGTAATTTTATATTTTATATATATATATATATAATATATATAATATATATAGAATATATATATGATATAATATATATATATATATATATATAGATATATATATATATATATATATATATTATTATAATATATGTATATATATATATATTTTATTAAAATATATATATACTCGTATATATATATATATATAATATATATATATATATATTATATATATATAATATATAAAATTATATATATAAAATATATATATATATATATATCTATATATATATTATATAATAATATTATATATATATATATATTTTATAATATATTATAATATTTTGTATATATATTATGTATTATATATATATATATATATATATATATAATATATATATCTATATATATTATTTTATATATTATATATATATATTTTATACGTATTATATATACATATATATATATATATATATTATATATCTTATATATATATATATATTATATATATATTATACTAATATATATATATTATATATATCTATATATATATATATATTTAATATATATTATATATTATATATATATCCTATATATATTATATTTTATTATAATATTATATATATATATTATCTATTTATATTATATATATATATATATTATATTATTATATATATATTTTTATATATTAAAATATATTATCTATATTTATATTATATATATATATATATTATATATATATAATTTTAATATATATATATATATATATATTATATATATATAAAATATATATAAAAACATATAATACCTTGTATAAAAATATATTACTTTTTAAATAATTTTATTCACAACCCCCCCGGGGGGGGGGTTGGAATACAGCAGGGTGTGGCACTGTGGGAGGGCAGCAGTAGCTTATGCTACAGCTCTTTAGCCACGCCAAAACTTGTGGCATACAATCTGAAGAAGAAAAAAATCGAGGCTATGAACAAATTCTAATTAATCGTTATTATTGTTTAAATTGATTTTACTGCTATGTGCGATGTAATGAAAATGATACAAAACATATATTTAAAGAATTCTTGGCTTCTACCTCACCATAATTTGGCAGTCCTGCATAAGATGTGCTTGCACCATCATCCGTTTGTTTTGAACATCCAAAACCTGGTGTTGAGATGCTGTGTCTCTTCTTCCTTGGTCTCTTCTGATACTGTGGAAAAAAGTTAGGTGTAAAGAAAATCATACCACAACATGCTAACGAACAGTGTTATAAATGCAGGTGGTTTTTTTTCCACTGTACATAAATTGTTTTTGTTGGGTTAACCTAAGTGGCCAGTATTTAACATAAACATAAATACTTCATTATAATCATGGTACGGTTAATGTATACCCAGACATTTGTGATACCTAATGTGATTTGTCTACTCATCAAGCAGCTTCAAGCTTAATCATCTTACCTAGAATTCCTGTAGAAGTTTGCACCTCACCGGCATCTAAGCCTACTAGTAGGGCAGCTTAGCACCGAATTTCAAATGGATGGGGACATGCCGGATAAAAGCACCAAAATTTTATCAGGCAATCTTCAGGGTCCCCGCTATGATTATATAACCGGCGCCAAGCGGTAGGACCACTCTTATTTGAAATTTTTCATTATTTGTGAAAAAAAAAAATGAAAATTTTGGGAATTTTTTTTTTTTTAGTTTTTGGGAAAAATGTTTTTTTATTGCAGAAATGAGAAATATAATCTTTTCCGATCATTTTGGTGTAATTGTTTTTAAAATCGAACATCTAGAAGTATTTTAAAACAATACTTGAAAATTAGGTGTCTCGGGTGCATTTCCTCAATTTTTTTTAAACGTTCTAATTAACGTAGGTCACCCGGGTATTCAAAAACACAATTTTCGTTATCATTTTTATTTCGTAATCGCGTGGGCGAGTAGCGGTTAACATAGTGAATCGCGTAGTCTAATTAATTCGGAGCCTGCCCTTAACACATACGAAAATCAAGAAAAATGGATACTCTTTCAGACCGTGCGTATATTCACCCAACATGGTGCAAAATTACTTCTCGGCTAAGCTATTCACATTGGCAGCTGCATAGTTCGGTGCACTTCCACTGCGCCTTCTTGCATGAGCATCGTCCTCCGCACGTGGCGCTTTTGCAGCCACACTTGACCAGTTCGCTGCAGGCCTGAGATGCTACAGGCAGGTTGGACCACACAGGACGCCAGGTCTTCGTTGCACTCTCTAGAGTCCATCCAAAGCCCTCTGGGGTTGGAGGCTTCTGCTCACATTGATCACTGGTTGCCCAGATTCCAGCTTGGTAGAACTGCGCGCAGTGTGTGCTGCAGAAGGGCTTCTTGCGTTGGGGAATCTTTTCCATTGGCCATGTTCTTCTGTGAGAAGAGTTCCCTACGTGCCTCGTTCACAGAGTCCAAGTTGCTCGTCTTATTGTAGATGATCACGTGAAGCGCTCGAGCAACTGGAATTGCTTGCAGTTCACTGTCACAGTCATGTAAGGGTGATTCATGAAGTTGTTGAAGGCCTCCGTCACCTCCACGTAGGCATTCCAAGCCTCCCATGCTGATTTCTTCCCTTTGCCGAAGAAAGCGGAAGTTGTGTCGCAGCCCGTGAAACTGTGGAACATAGGCAATGCCGTTGACCTATCTTTTCCCAGAGCATGGCATATGGCATTGATATCCAGGTACATGAAGTTCTTTCCAGTTCCAAATGCTACCCAGATGGCTGCCATCTGATGCTGGCTGGTCAGGGAATGGTAATTTCCTATCAGTATGGCAACGACGTCTGTGTCGACAGTGCGTACCAAACAGTTGGTGCATCCCTTGTCCAGCGCATCTTTCAGGTGAACAACAATCCTTGTATCGGCCTCTTCGTGGTCACATCGTGGCATGGAGTGGTCTGAACCTCTGCTGATTACATTTGTGCCTGATGTTATGAAGACCCCCCTTTCCGTCTGGCCAGTCACTGGAGCCGACTTTGTCTGAAAGGAAACTGGAAAAGCTCCTCCTTGTTTGTGGGATCCCGGAGGAAGTCGGGCCAGTTGCTGGGCACCTTCGTTGGACCACCGACCTTTCTTCGTACACCTTTCCCCCTTTTCTCTCTAGTTGACTCCTTGATACTGCTGGCAATGTAGCTGTCCCAGACCACATCGACTCTTCTGCAGGATTCAAGAAGCTTCAGGATGTGGGGGATGAAGACCTCATTAGCGTAGTCATTGAATGTGGTAACATTAGTAAGAGGAAGCAGATACACCACAGCAGCACCGTCGAGTATTCTTGCATCCAGAAACGGCGGGGGTTCCTTTTGAGAGTTTTGTGTTTCTTCCACAAGGATACCAATGAGGTCTGACTTCTTTCCTTGGCGCAGTGTTCCTCTTTCAGATAGAGAAGGGGGGTGCGGATGATTTTCATGTTGGAAGAAGGTTCCCATATCTGTATCCCTGTTCTGAGCAACTATGTACAGACGAGAGAAGAGGGACACATCATCTTTCAACAGGGAAACACCATCTGACTGCTTCCTCTTCCCCTTGGATGATGATCTGAAGAGAGGCAATGAGTTCCTCTTCACAGGCTCATGGATGGACCGGCTCCTTCAATCCTGTCCATTAACTCTGTCTCTTGCAGATCGCTGGCCATAAACCTGACGTTATCATCTGCGCCTAGAGTTCTAAATTCATGCATGAGTCCGTCTTGCTTAGTGCAAAATATGCAGATGGTCATTTCGAACGATTGGCGAGGCCGCCGGCGCCTGCCTTCAGTAGTGCCACTTTCAGGGGTAACATCTCTATCCCTCTTTCTTGCTCTTTCCACTCTGTTTGAATTGAACTGTGAATGACAGGATTTGTGCCACTGTGCACGATTCCTGATGAGGTCATCCACAGTGATATCACTGCCGAAATGCAGCGGCTCCGGCAACGAGTTCAGTTCTCTGAAGTGAGCCACATTTTTTAGGAATGATGCATAGGCCGCCGGTGCTGATGTGTCTGCTCCACGTGCATTCAAGGGGCAGCGCAGGGATTCAGGTGTAGTTTGTTGGCAAATTATGCACTGTGTCCATTCCATCTTCATGAAGTCTTGCTCTTCAAACCTGCAACACAAGGAAAAACAATATAAGGCAAATTGCAACATATAGCAGATATGATTACAACATATAGCAGATTTAATATAATATGCATCTAATTAAATAAAAAAATCTAAATGTCCATTGTGCATGCATCTTGCTGTTCGGATCGTTTGGCGCCGGTTCTAGAATTGAAGCTTAGATGCTGAGGAAATGCACCCGAGACACCTAATTTTCAAATATTGTTTTAAAATACTTCTAGATGTTCGATTTTAAAAACAATTACACCAAAATGATCGGAAAAGACTATATTTCTCATTTCTGCAATAACAAAAACATTTTTTCCCAAAAACTAAAAAAAAAAAAAAAATCCCAAAATTTTCAAAATTTTTTTTAACTTATAATGAAAAATTTCAAATAAGAGTGGTCCTACCGCTTGGCGCCGGTTATAGAATCATAGCTGGGACCCTGAAGATTGCGTGATAAACTTTTGGTGCTTTTATCCGGCATGTCCCCATCCACTACCTAAGCTGCCCCACTATACAGTAAAATGAAAAGAATGTCATGTTTGGAGGAACATATGATACCATTAATGATTATGATTATGTTATTAGTTTGCAAAAACTTATGACTGTACTGTGTACAGTACTACTTCATAATGATGTGGAAAACTAGAATGTGAAGGTTGCACAAACATGATTCTGAAAATTATGCAGTTTACAAATTATTGGAGAATCACATCACATCTTTTAATCAAATCATATTATCTATAATAAAAAGTTACAGAAATCTTATCCATATATGTGCATTGATAAATTATTCTATCAATAAGGAATGTAATTACTCACACACCATTAAAATCAAGATGTCGTAATGTTCCAATATGTAATCAAAATATTCAGGTAACTACTGATTAAAACTTTTAATCAACAAACATAAATACCTCTTGGTGTTGCAAAGGAGACATTTAACAAACTAAGTAACCACAACTAAAGCTACATTACATACCTGAAGGCCTTGGAACAGCATTGCTCAGTAGGTGCCCCTTCATGCCTACGTGATGAGGCTCAAAGTGTTCCTCACACACCACCTGGATGTGTTTCACATAGGCGATGTTCAGGTTTTTGCATCCATTTGCGGGGCCGTCGCAATGATATTTTTTTTAACATAATGACATGCCCAAAAAATGAAATTGGAATAGTCAGGGAGGAAATGCGTTTAAAACTATGGAAATCAGTATTTTTTTTCCCGGGGAAATTTTTCAAACCAAAAAACTATTTACTCTCCGGGGAATATCCCCAAAACCCTTATTAACGAATTAATCCCTTGGGAAAAAATTACGTAGGTTGGGGGGTTTTATTTTTTTTAAATAGGTTTTTTCTTTAAATTTGAAAACTCTTTTTTTTTTTGGCATCACTGTTTTCAAAGGGACGAAATTATTTTTTTTCATAATCTTTTTGATGTTTTTTTTTGGATTTTTTTCTAAAAATTTAATTTGGGGGGAACTTTATCGGCCGCCCGTGTTTTAAGGTCGTGGAAGGGTTAGCTATCCGGGCGGGGTAGCTAGTCAGCGGGGGTACACCTTTTCCCGGCTTCCAAAAATATTTAAGGGATGGTTCACGAAAAAATGGGGACCTCTAACAAATAACCTTCAGCTACGACAATATCATATTTTATGGGGCAAATGGGATTCGATCTACGGGTTTTTGCTGGGGCCCCCTGTAAAAATGGTGTATACGGAAAGAAGAAACATTTTACTTTCCACCTCTCATCCCGCACGGAGGCAGCATAAAGTATTGTTTTTTTTAGATAAAAATTAAATTCACCCCGGGTTCCCTAACCTCCTAGAACCCTTTGGAAAATTAAAAGAAGTCTTGTTCCGTGAGGTGCACCCCCTCCCCCGGGCCACAAACAAAACACTAATGGGCCCCAACATAACTCGTCAGGGTTTTTGAAAAATCGGTGAAATTAGGGAGATAAGTCGGGGTTTTTTGCGGGGGGGCCCTTTTACGGAGGGAAAATTTACGACGGGGAAGAATTTAGAGTTATTTTGCGTAAAATTTGTTTATTCCAGGTGTAATTACCGTGTTCTGTTATCGCTGACAAACAAAGAGAAAGACCTGGGGGGAATGGCTAAATGTGCAAGGCTTCAAAAATTAGGAAAACATAGTCAAAAACAGACCCTCGTAAGAGGTAAGCAAGGGGTTTGGGGTAGTACTTATTGTGCCCCCTACCCTTTGTTCCCTCTAAATGAGACTCTGCTGTGACTGTTTTCTTGGTTTAGAAGCCTCTGCCATCACCCATCACCTCGGGTTTTTCTGTTTTGTTGTCAGGAAACACGCACGGAAATATAGCACCGGGGAATTTTTAAATTTTCCCAAAAAAACTCAAAAATTTTTTAAATCATCAAAGTCTTTTTCTTTTTTCGGTTGTCATATTCAGGGTTTTATAAAATAGTATTAAAATACCTTTTTTAAATTTGAGTTTTTTTTTTTGTCTTTCCTCTAATAAGTGTAGTATACATCAGGGGTTAAGGGGTTCCCTTGACGAGCCAACAATACGGAAAATTGAATTTAAAACATGAGTTTCCCCATTTTTTCAAACCATTAGTCTTTACAATTTTGAATAGGTTAGCCCATATAGGTTTAAATGTCTAGTGTTTCCCCATACTCTCCCACTTCCCCCCCAAACAAGTTTGGGGCCCTTGTGAGAATGCGAGTTTTTTTTGGGTGGGGCCACATTTTTCCGAAAACACGAAATTAAAAAAAGTTGTTTGGGGGGGAAAATTTTCCCTAGATCTGGGGTTTAATTTTCCCTTATATCAAAAAAATTTGCCAAAAACCAAAAATTAACTTTTAAAACCTGGGCCAAAATTAACCTAACCAGCGGGGGGCTTGACCCCCGATAACCTAACCAAAACCAAACGCAAAACCCCTAACGAAAAAAAATTTAACCCTAACCTAATCAAACCAAACCTAATCTAACTTAAAAAAAAAAATCTAACCTGACCCCCCCCCAAAATAAACCCAAAAAAATAACCTAGCCTCAAAAAAATTTAAAACCCTAACCTCCTAAGGGGGATTGAGGGGGGTTCCCGGGGAATTCAGGCCATCATTCTGTGAAATCGTCATTTTTCACATGCCCTCGGGAAATAAGAAGAAATACAAAAAATTTTTTCCAAATCTAGGAAATTTTTTCAACACCCCTAACTAAAAACTTTTTGGGTTGGGGACGCATATTTTTGAAACCCCAAAGCCAAATATCCCGCTTTCCCCCCCAGGCCCCCCCATCCTTTTTTGTGGGAGAGGGGGGGGGGGTATGGGCAAACACTAGAAAAATCCCCTATATTTTAATAGGGATTATGCCCCCACAAAACAATTTTAGGGCCCGGGGGGAATGCGGGATATTTGGCTGGGGTCCCCAAAATATGGTCGCAACCACATTTTTTTTTGAGTTAGGGTGTTAAAAAAATTTTCCCTAATCTGGGTGAAATTCATTGGATTTTTTTCTGATTTCCGGGAGACGTGTGAACCTGACGATCTTCACGGGAATGATGACTGAAGTGTCAAAAAACCCCGCTCTGGGAGGCTAGGAACTTTGTTTGGGTTTAGGTTATAGTTGGTTAGGTTAGGCTGGGTTTAATTTTTGGGGAAAGGTTTTTTGGTTAAAATTAGGTTAGGTTAGATTGGGTTTTAGGTTTGGTTTTTGGTTAGATTTGGGGGGGGTTTAGGTTATGGGTTTGGGTCAATCCTCCCCCCTTGGGGTTATGTTATTTTAAAATTTTGGGTTTAGGAAAATTTTAAATTTAGATAAAAGGGAAAATTAACCCCCCTACAAAAAAATCTTTAATTAGGGTTTTTTCCGCCGAAAATTTTTTTTCCCCACCCAAAAAAAAAAACCCCGCATTCCCAAAAGGCCCCAAAAACTTGTTTGGGGGAAAGAGGGAGAGTATGGGCAAACACTAGACATTTATTCTATTAGGTCTTCCCAAATTTCAAACTTGTATGTCTAATGGTTAGAAAATTTGAAATAATGTTAATTTTCAATTTTCTCGAAAATTGCATTGGTCTTAAAAGTAACATTTAAACCCCCGGATTATACTACTATTATTATGGGGGAAAGGGACAAAAAAAGGGAAACTCAATTAATAAGGTTTTTTTAATACTATCTAACCATGAAAAAAGAAAACCCGACAAAGGGGAAGCCCTCACACGATAAAAAAATTTCGAGCTTTTTTGGGCAAAAATTGATATTCCAGGTCTATTTTTCCCGTGCTGTTTTTCTCCCCTGACATCCCTACAGAAGACCTGGGGTTTGAGGGGCTGATTTTGCAGAGGTTTCCCAAAAACCAAAAACCCCCAGTGACAGCAGAGTTTTTTTTAGAGGTAAGAAATTTGCTGGGGAAACACAAAAAGTACTCCCAAAACCATTTGGGTTTTACTTCTTGACGAGCTCTTTTTTGACTCTTTTTTGCTATTTTAGAACCTTTTCACTTTCCACCTTTTATTCAGGTTTCCCAGGGTTTGTCAGCAAAAAAAACAGAACACAGTAATATAGACCGGGAATTAAATTTCCCCACGAAAAAAACTCAAAATTTCCCTTCCATCGTCAAAGTTTTCCCTCCGTAGACCCCCCCGGGGCGACCCCGATTTTACCCCCAAAAGGGAAACCGATGTAAAAAAAACCTTTGACAAATTTTATGGGTGGGGTCCTTTGCGGGAAAGGGATAGTTTTTTTTGTTGGGATTTTTTGGGGGGCCGTGTACTGTGGTGCCCCCACCCCTCTAGTCCCCCGAAGGTGCAGGTGCAAAGAAATCGCAGGTTAGATCCTGTGCAGGGGCCAGCCCTTCCCTGTAGGAAGGTCCTGGGTGATTAGGTTTTTGAAGGCCAAGCCGGGGCCCTGGAGAGCCCCCCAGAGGTCGGGTGGGATTTGGGGCTCCCGGAGGAGGATTGGTTTATAGTGATTGGGGGAGTGCCGTGCGGGGGGGTTTAGGTGGCGGGGAAACATTGCAGGAGGGGGTGTTCAGGTGTGTCCAGTAATTGGGGCACCGGGGGGCATTGAGGGTAAAAGGTCATGCCCAGTTTTTTGTAGGTGAGATTTGGAGGGGGGTTTGGGGCCAATCCGGAGTTGGTGCCTGCGGGGGCCCCAGGGACGGTTTGGGGGAGTGGGTCCACCAGTGGTGTCGTTTTGGTCATTTGTTTGGGCCCAAAAGTAAAATTTACTGAAAGGCGTCAGTCAGCTCTGGGGCCCCAGTGTGGGTTGCATGTAGTTTTAAAGGTTAGTCAGTAAAACCCAGTCAGGTCTTTTGGTCATGTCTAGGGAAAGGGAGGGAGTGTGCCTTGCTCCCGCCTTGTCGGCCCCCAGTGTTCCCCCTTTTGGACCCCAAGTGGGAGGGCACCCCTGAATTTTGAATGAAAATGGCCAGAGGAGGAAAGTGAAGCAAGAGGTGGTGGATTTAAAAAGAAAAGGGGCCCAATGGTGAGTGGGGAGGGCGGTGACGACGGAGAATTTTTGGAGGGCTGTGAGGAGCCCCAGTAAAAGATGGTTACAGCACAGGAGGGGGGCACGGGGGGGCATATTTTATGCCCTCCCAAATGGCAAAAGAGTTCTGCCGTGGGGATGGGGGCCAGGGGGGTGGAAACCTCCGGCCCGGGGGCCCAAAAGTGACCCTGGCCGGGATGAAACAGGGCCCCGAAACCGACGGAGGGGAGGGGCTGGCGGGAACGGGAGCCGCCCGGGGGAAATGTGGGGGAGTTATTGTAGGGGGGGGGTTTTTAAGGGAGGGGAGAAAAAAAGGTACCTGCTTGCCCCAAACAGGCAGTTTAAAACCATGGTGAAAGGTTTGTGTGAAGGGCAGAAAAAATTTAAGAAGAGAGGGAAAAACCAAAGGGGCCCCCAGGGGAGAGGTCTTCTCCAGAGTGCAAAAGGAGGGGGGAGTCACCCGGTAAAGAAAAGAAGGAAGGGCTCGCTCTACAAAAGGGGTGTGTGGGCTTGATAGGGGTTGGGGGGGCCCATGAAGGGGTTCCCTACCGTGTGGGAGGAGGAGGGGGTGGAGGGCATGGCAGCTAGGGGAGGGGGCAAGCCTGGTGTGGGTGGGGAAAACAAGGGGGTGGAGCGTCGGTTTTACGGGGAGGGGAGGGGGGATTCTGCCTAAAGGGGCCCTGTGACTGGGGGGGACCTAAAGGCCCCAAAAAGCATACAAAGGGGCCCTTATTCTGGTTACTTTAAAACCCTTGTGGAGGGGGGAAAGGTGAGGCCGCACCAAAAAACCCTCCCCACCCGTAGTCTAAGGGGCTACGGATGTAATTTGTAAGAAATGAAAGGGTTTTCCTTTCCGAAACCCCACTTGCCCCCGCAAGGGACTTCTTTAAAGTTAAGCCTCTTTTGGGAAACGAGGTCACCGGGTACGTATGTGGGGGCCCCCAGGTTAGGCGGGGGCCACCCAACAAAAACCAAAGGGTTTTTTGTGCGGGGTTTTTTGAAGGAAATTGGGGACCCATTAATGGGCCATTGGGATTTTTGGGAATACCCCTTTCGGGTGAAGCACAAAAAGGCTAGATTTCGGGGGCCACTCCCCGTCGGGCCCCCCAACGGGGAGGCCCAAGGATGGAGGGGATCAACCCCCACGTTAAAGATGGTCCTGACCTTTCCTGGATAGTGGGGCGGGAGAAAATGAGAAAATGTCATCAGCTAAGGGTTTGCATGTGTCATGGGGGGAGCGGGGAAAATTCGGGAAACCCAAGATGTTAAAGGGAGGACAGGACTGAGGGGGGGGGGAACCCTGGGGGACGCCTTGTAAACCGGGGAAAGCCCGGGAATGGGTTTTCCCCCGATCACCAAAAGAGAAGGACCTGGAAGACAGGGAAGGTTTTAAACCCCCTTGGAGGGGGGAAAGCCATGCATCCCGGGGGGGGGCAATTTTTTTCAATGATGGCATTTATGGGGGGGGAGGGGTCCAAAAGGGTGCTTGGAGGTAAAAAAGGCTATTTGTGTGAAAATTTTTTTGTGGGTAAATCCTTTTCCCGTATGTGGTCTCCCAAACTGGAGGGAGGGCATCCCGGGTGGGCCCCGGGGAGGACGAAACCCGAACATATTTGATGGAAGCAGGTGTTTTTGGGGTTCCCAAACCCCCAAAGTCAAAACCTTTCACCGTACTTTTTTTCCACTACTTTTCCAAGATTAGAGAGAAGGCCCAATGGGCCTATAGGAGGGGAAACCTCAGACGGGGCCTTGCCCGGTTAAAAATAGGGGAAATTTTATGGCATACCCACACAGAAGGGAACGTCCCCGGGCGACCGCTAAACGTTGAGGACGTCCCGGAGGAGGGGGCCCGAGCATTGGGGGGCGACGAAGAAACTCGTTGGGGTGTTTTCCCAGACCCGCCCCCTTTCCAGCGGACAGTGCGTGTTAAAACAGAGGAAAATTCCTGGGGGGGTTTATTTGCAGTGTTAATTTTTGGCCGGTGTTTGAAGGGGGTTTGCACAGGGGGGGTACGGGGGTTTGGGGAGCCGATTTTTGTGTAATGTGGGAGGCAAGGGGACTCGCTTTTCGGCATCAGTGATTTAGGAGGGCACCCTTTTTTTTGTAAAAGGGAAAGTAAGGGGGGTGAGGGTGGACCATTTCCTGAAAAAAAAAAGGGCCCGGGGCCCGGGAAAATGAGGAGGAGAAGGACCGGGGAAACACAAAAGGGAAACCCCTGCAGAAAGTTTCTCAAACAAAAATAACACGTTTGCATCGGGGCCCCCCAATAAAAGGGGAAACGGGCTTTCGGAGCAAGGGAAGGGGTTTTTTTACGCCCCGCAGTAAAGGCGTGGCGTTTTGGGCCCAAGGGTTTCCGCACACTTCCGGGGGCCACCCCGGGGGCCCGGAAAAAAGGGGGGAGGGGTGGGAAAATGATTAAGAAAGTGGGGGACCCCACGTCCCCAGGGTTGGGCCGGGGAGGTTGAATTTAATTTTCCCCATGAAGAGAGGGTAATGGGAGGGGGAAGTGAATTTATTTTGATTGAAAAAAGCCCCAGTTCCTTTTGGGGAAGGACCCAAAGAAATCTGCGTGAAGGGGGGGGGGGGGTGGTGGTACTGAAGGGGAAAGGGAAAATTCCCAACCAAAAAAATGGGGCGTTTCCCCCGTAAGGGCCATTGTTTCAGTGGTGAGGAGGGGGGGGCCATTAACCCCGGGAGAGGTCCCCAAAGGGGGGGGGTTTCCCTGAAAACGGATCATTTCCCGGGGGGGGGGGCCCGGTGGAGTAAAGGGGAGAAAAAAGAAAAAACTGTTTCCCCCAGAAAGCTTCCCAGAGGGACCTGGGCCCCCCGGTTTCTTCCCGGTCTTGGGGGGGGGGCCGGTTCCCAGAGGTCCTGTGAGCATTAAAATCACCCATTTTAAACTGGGGAGGAAAGCTGAAAAGAACAAATGCTGGAATTCCCCAAGGGTTTAATCTAAAAAATGGATTTTAAATCAAAAAAAATTTTTGAAGGGGCCCCCCGAATCAAAGGGGAACAGTCACCCCCCGGTTTCTCCGGGCCCCCTCCAGGGAAAAAGGGGTGATAGGGGAGAAGGGGGTAGAAGAGAGGGATGGTGGCCAGCAGAAGCAGCCGCCTCCTGCCCCCCCGGTCCCCCTGTCCATCCAGTAGGGAAACTAGTTTGGGAAAAGGGGGGGGAGAATGCGTCTTTTGAGCCACGTCCCCACAACGCCCAACCCAAATAGAGGAGTGTAGATGAGAGCCCTGGTTTTAAAGGGGTGAAAGTTTCCGGTACGAAAAGGGCGTTTTCCCGAAGATGAAGCGGGGGGGGGGGTAAAAGGGCTCACCGGGGGTGAGTGACATAAAAAAAGGTTTAAGGGGGGCCTGGGAGGCATCGAAGGGCAGTCTCTAAGGCCCGGAAAACCCGAAAGAAAGGGGGATTAAAGAAATCAAGTGTTGGGTGGGAATTCCCCTTTAAAGAAAGGGTGACCATGCAAAGCCCGTAGGGATGCTGGGCTTTAGAAGGGGGGGCGGGGGCCCAAGGGCCCAGCACTACCCAATTTAGGGCAGGGGGTGCTGGGGGTGCTGGCGGCTGGGCCATGGGCTGGGCCCGTGGAGGCAGGGAAGAAACAATTCGGAAATGTGGGACCAGGTAATAAGGGGGTTAAAAGGGGGAGAAAAAAAAAACCCCCCACAGGGGGGCCCCCCATAAGGCCCCCCCGGCAGGAAGGGGGTTCTGTGCCCCTTTTTTTGGGCGGGGATGGTAAGGTGCCCGGGGGGGCGGTCGGGGCCCCCCTCTTTGGGGGTTTTTGGGGGAAAGGGGAAACCACTGGGCCCTTTGGGGGGGCGGGTGGGGGGGACCAACCAGCAGCCCAAACTGGGCTATGTTGGCTGTGGGGCTCAATGGCTTGGGAGGAGCAGGCTGACTGGCAGGGGGAGGGCCCCCGGGGCAGGCACAGGGAAGGTGCCGATAGGGGAGGGCAAACTCTTGTGGGTGGGGGGCCCCCCGGGGGCGGAAGGTCCCAGGGGAGGATGCCCCTAACTGCCGGGTTCCCCGTCTGACAGGAGCAGGTAGGGCCCCGTGCTGGAGTGTTTTTCACTTGCTTTCCCTTTGGAAAGGGCCCGGGGACGGGATAGGGGGGGCGGGGTCAAACACCAAAAAAAAAGGGGGACCCCCGGCCGGGCACCTTATCTGCAAAAATGAAAGCCCCCTGCAATTACTGCGCGGACCTTCATGTTGCAGGTGGCATTTACCGTGGCCAAAAAAAGGGAAGGGAGCGGGTACCCGGAGGACAGGGAGGGGGGGGGGGCCGGACCCGGTAAAAAAGCATGTTGAAGGGAGACCCGGCCGGGAGGGGGCCCCGAAATTTTTAAATTTTTGATGGGCCCTGGCCTCCGTCGACCCCTCTCCCGGGCGGGGAGTGGGGAAACCGTTTTAAGCGTCTACAATTTTTGGGGGGGATTTTGTCAATTACTGTTTAATTCCCGTTAGAAAAGTCGCATTTGTTTAGTTTTTGGGGAGATAGGGAAAATTTTTCCCCAACATGTAGGTCGGGTCGTCGTCCCCATGCCACCCAGCACTTCACGGACCACTCCCCCGCGTTGTGGGCCCGACTTTTGGGGGCTGGGCAAGGTTGTCCAAAAGGGTTTGGCCCCCCTTTGAACTTTTACCTCTGCCCCCCCCGGTGATGGTTTGAGGCTAGACACGAATTTTTTTTGGAAAAAAGGAGTTTAAAAATGCCCTGGGACACCTTTCCCAGGGTTAAAGAAAGGGCCGGGGGCCCCCAGCTGACCTATAATGATGAGGGTGGAGGCTGAGTAGAAGGGGGAGGCGGAAGCAGGAGCAGAAGCAGGGGGCAGAAGCAGTGGGTGTAGCAAAGCGGGGAGGGGGGTGAAAAGGGAGTGATTGGGGGCGAAAGGAGCGTGGGGTTTTTCATGACTTTTTTAGTCTTTTAGGGGCTCACCCAAAGAAGGGGAAAGGGGAGCGGGACCTTTTTGGGGCCACTGAGATGGTGTCCCCTGGGGGCTTTCCCCGTCAAGCGGGTCCGGGGGTCACATGGCAGGGAGTCTAGGGCACAGGCAACACAGGCCCCCCACAGCAGAAAAACCCGGACACAAAAACCAGGGAGTGTAGTGTAGTGGCCACAAAAAAGGTTTTGGTAAAGGGTTGCGTTGGAGGAACCCAAGACATAAGTTTGTCACCACCAAGGGGAGCCAAAAAGTCCCCAAATTTTAGGTGGCATTGCTGAGTGGGGGCTGGCCCCGATTTAAATTTTTTTAAAATATCTAGGGGGTGTGCTCCGGTATCCCCCCTTTCCGAAAAACCGGAGTACCCCGGGATTTTTTTTTTTCCGGTATACCGGTTCCGGGAGTTTGTATTGCATCGGTATACCCCCCCTCGGGATTTTGTTGGGGCGGTATTTTGGGTTTCGGTATTATCTTTTTTTAAACTTTTTTTTTTCGAAAAAATACTCCTGAAATATTTCCAAAACCAAGAAATGACTATGACTACCTTTTGACGCCGAGACACGTTTTGGTAGCGGGAAAAGCTCATTTGGGTCCGGGGCCCCCAGAATCCCGAGGGGGCGTGTTATCATTGGCCGATTGAGGCCAGCTGACAATGCCGCTCTGTTAAACCCCCTTCCTCCCTCTACCCCCCGAAGGGAAACCATCACCCAAAAAACGGGTCATTTATATCACCAGGGTCCCCTAAAAAATCTTTGCCTAGATCAAATTTTCATTATTTTTTTCATTATTTTTATTAAAATTATTATTATTTGTCTACTAATATTTGGGGTTAAAAATTTTGGGATCATCATTTTTATTTTTTATCATTTCCCAAAATTTTTCCCATTTTTTATTATTTAAAATAATTTTTTCAAAAAAAAAAAAAATGTGTGTGGTGACTGTGGGGGTGGTGTGGGGTTTTGTGTGGGTGTGGTGGTGTGGGTGTTTGGGTGTTGTGCGGTCGGAGGGGGTTCACACCCCCAGATTGACTGACCCCCTCGATCGGATCTTTTCCCTCAATTTTGAAGAAAAATCCCCGGTTTTACGGTCCCGGGCCTTTTTAAAAAATAACAATAAAAATAAAATAAAAATTTAAATTTTAAAGGGTTATAAAAAATAGAAAAGCAAAAGTAATTAAATAATAATAAAAATAATAATAATAATGTCAAAGGTATTTTAAAGAAAAAAAATAAGTTATAATAATAAAAAATAATTTTACTCAGATAAAAAAAATCTACAAAAAATAGTGGGTACTAACAATAATATTGATAACAAAAAATGATAATAATAATCAAAATGATAATAATAATGATAAAAAAATAATTTAAAAATAATATTGAAATTTATCATAATGAAAAATAATAAAGATATAAAACACCATCATATACCTTTGATGACACAAAAGTACCCCCACACACACAAAACCACCCCCACACACCACACACACAAAAAAACACGCACCACACACACAACAACACACCCCACACACACACACACACGGGAAACACACACACACCCCCCCCACCACACACACATCCCCCCCCACCCCCCACTACTATCTATGGTTTTATGGGTGATAAAAATGAAGCAATTTTAATAATGAAATTTAGCTAGCAATACTAAAAAAAAATTATAAAAAATTACAATAAAAAAATAGAAAGGAAAAAAAAAAAAAAAATATAATATTATATAATTAAAATTTTAATATATATTTTATTAAATATATTATATATAAAATATTATATAAAATATATATATATATAATATATATATATATATATATATAATATATATATATATATAATTTTATATTTTTCCCATAATAAATATAAAACGAAAGTGTGTGGGGTGTGGGGTGTCCCGTCTGCCGCTCTGGGGGCCGCCCCCTGTGGCGGAATCCCCCCCAAAATGGCAAAAGTTTTGGAAACGGGTCGACCAGGGGAAAGGTTTTTTTTAAACCCCCTTATGAGATGATCCGATCACTTTTTTTTCTTTTTTTTTTTTGCAGCCCATTAGCGAAAATTGTGGAAAAAAAGTGGGTTGCGAGAATTGAGGAAACCTTGATGTAGGGTGATGGTAATGGGTGAGTGAATGGGTGGGTGATGGGTAATGGGTGTGGGGTGATGGGTGAGTGAATGGGTGGGGGGTGATGGGTTGGGGGTGATGGGTGATGGGTGAGGTGAATAGGTTGGGGGTGATGGGTAATGGGTGAGTGAATGGGTGGGGGGTGATGGGTAATGGGTGAGGAATGGGTGGGGGGTGATGGGTAATGGGTGAGTGATGGGTGGGGGTGATGAGTAATGGGTGAGTGAATGGGTGGGGGGTGATGGGTAATGGGTGAGTGAATGGATTAAGGGTGATGTGAATGGGTTGGCGTTAATATACATTTCTACATCCATGATTTCATGAAAGTTAGAAGGGGCTATCTGGAGAGTCTGTGTTTGGTGGGCCGAAAGCCCACCAAACGCAGGTGGTGGGCCGAAGACCCACCAATAGCCCTCCGCAGGAGCTAGCCAAAAAGTCCGCCTGGAGGGCGGCTTTGCGGCTAGTATATATATATATGTGGAAATTATCCACCAAACACCCTCTCATAATTGGTAGAGTGGTGGTTTGTTTCCCCCCCCCCCTAGGGAGGGAGTTATTGTCCGCTCGTCATAGGGGTGTATAGGGAGGTGTATATATAATTTAAATGGTAATGGGTATTATTTAAGGTAATTTAAGTAAATGATAAATACTGGGATAGAATAATTGAACATTCCCAGTAATATTAAGCATTTGCACCTTATAATTAGCACCTTGATTGGAGCGTCTGGCTATTGGTCGCCGTCATTTAAATTTGAACCAATTGAGGTGGTCCACCTGCCGCCTACCTAAAGGTGACACGTGTAATTTGTGGTGGCCGCCACCAGCAACCCACTTACGGAGATCAGTACACTCCACACCTCTATCGAGATGACATCTATTTTAAATATACGTGCGTGTATATATAAGTACTATTCCAAACCCTATCGAATTAACATCTCTTCTCTGATTAATGAAGAGATTTTGTACATACGTTAATTTTGTACATATAAGTGATACAATAATAGGACGGTGTTAAAATTCAACCCAATGACTATAGCCGCGCGTCATGGATAACTTGGTGTGAAAACCCGCCTGACACCTCCAGCTTTCCGCCCTCGGCTATCAAGTCTCTTGTCACGGGCGGCCTGATCACGCGCTGACCTCTTCGGATCACAAGGACAGGCAGTATTGATCAAAGGTGGGCATTCCGCAATTTTAGTCCGCCATTCCGCAATTCCGCAACTTGCGGAATGGTAATTCGGTTGCGGAATTGCGCAATTATGGATGCCTGAAAAAATTGCGGAATTGCGAATTGCGGACCGCCAAAATTTTGAAACGCAATCGCAATAACTTGCGGGATAGGTAATTCGGTTGCGGAATTGCGCAATTACGGATGCCTGAAAAAAATGCAGAATTGCGGGTTGCGGACCGCCAAAATTTTGAAACACAAGCGCAATAATTGTGACGGTCACCACCTTCAAAGTGGCAAGTGCCCGCGTGAACATAATAAGTTCCCACCAAATATTGTGGAGACGACACTACCAACTGCCAACTTGCCAAGTGTAGCACAGTCACTCAGTCAGTGCGTGCTGGAACTTGGGATTGAGAGCGTGTACGCTGGCCGTGTGTGTGATTAGTTGCCAACCTCCACATCAGGGGCGTATTTAGGATCTTGAAACATTGGGGGCTTAGCCCAGCCAAGGGATATCTTCACATTTTTACAGGATAATTTTATTTATGAGTATCATGAATATAAGATGTGAGACACTGCTCTACCAACTGGCTCCGGTAGTTTGCTTGGGATAACTTTCGAATCACGAATTAAATAAAATTAGACAATCTCAGTGAGGTCACTTCGTATTATTTTTATTTTCATCAGTAGGAGTAAAACCCTAAGAAAAAGAGAGCTATGGCGTGATGAAGCAGTCATATAGTGTATATTACCAATGCTTTGTTCAATACTGAATCTGACCAACCTCGTCTGCAATACTTTTTTTTTTTACATCACAAAGGACTGGCCAGCAAAACAAAATCACTTGTAGGAGAAC